>OX465281.1:177507407-177802946 GCA_949987705.1 Thereva unica | reverse complement strand
ATTTATTCTGGAACTGACATCTTCTTCTGCACCGCCATTTTCGGTAATAATACTACCGAGGTAGCAGAATTTATCTACCAGTTCCAAGTCACGGTTATTCAGCGCAGTCCGTTCAATGGTGTTTGCATTTATCCGCATTTCTTTGGTTTTAGTCGGATTTAGCCTTAAGCCTGCTGGACTACTTTCTGTTGCCAAATTGTTAATCATGTTTTTGAGGTCCTGGTGTCTGTGGGCAGCAAACAGATATCATCTGCGTAGTCGAGATCCTTAAGGCGGTCTAACAAACCCCATTGTATGCCGCCTGTTCTACTATCTAGAGCGCCGACAAGGATGTCATTTATTACTATAAGAAATAGTAAAGGCGAGAGTAGGCATCCTGGTCGTACTCCTGAGCTCACCTCGAAAAGCTGTCGGATAATTTTCCATTATGGAGAACTCTGCATGGAATTGTTATATAGGGCTTTTATCAATTCTATTATTTTATCAGGCAGTCCACGTCGCCGTAGTGCCTGCCATATAAAGCTCCTATTGACCGAGTCGAACGCTTTCTCATAATCTACGAAAGCAAGGTAAAGGGGAGATCGGAATTCAGTAGACTGCTCCACTATTATTCGTAAGGTGTTGATATGATCAATACATGAGCGGCCCTTCCTGAATCCGGCCTGCTGCCTCCTAATCGTTCGGTCTACTGCCTCACTTATCCTAGATAGTAATATATGGGACAAAATTTTGCCCACTGTAGGTAGTAAACAGATGCCTCTCCAGTTGTCGCATATTGTTAGGTCCCCCTTTTTTGGTATTTTGACTATGATACCTTCCGTCCAATCCTCCGGAAAGGTACAGGTGTTCCATGCTATTTCCAGGATTGGCTGAAGCGCATCTGCTATGAGGCTTGAATCGGCTTTCAACAATTCTGGCGGGATGCCATCTTTCCCAGCTGCTTTACCATTGGCCATCGCATGAATTGCGGTTACTATTTCTGTCTTGGATGGGGCTCGGGTGGTGATCCTTATAGGCTGTGCATTGTTGCTGGTTTCCTGAGGTTCCTGTGTAAATGAACCATTCAGGGCGGCGAAGAAGTAATCTCTCCATCTTTGGAGCTGCTCCTCGTCACTGCACAGCAGCCTTCCATCCGCACTCTTAACGGCATGCTTTTTAGTAGAGTGCTTTCCCGTGAGCTGTTTAGTAATTTGGTACAGCACCTTACTGTTGCCTGTGTTTGCCGCGTTCTCCGCTTTTTCTGCGAGCTCATTTATCTGCTGCCTTTTATCACGCGGACTCTTCTCTTTACCTCCCGGTGTAATTGGGAGTACTCCCGTTCCAGTTGGTAACGTCTTTCGGGGTCGCTTGTAGAGTTTACGTTATTTTTTAGGGCTCTCCTGCGTTCTATTTTTTGCCAGGTTGTGTCCGAGATCCAGTGTTGTTGGTTTCTTGGGACATAGCCGATGCTCATTTCCGCAGCCGTCAATATTGCGCCCTTTGTCCTACTCCACAGCTCTTCAATATTTGTGTCGTCAGAAACGTTGTGCAGGTTTAATGTTTGTTGTAGGTTTCCAGCAAATTCCCGCTTTTTACCGCTCTCCCGCAGAAGGTCTACGTTGAACCGTCTACGGTTTATAGCATCGCGTTGTACGTTTCTGATTGCGGCGATTTTAAGGCGAATAGTTGCTACTACCAAATGGTGGTCGCTTCCAGTGTCTGCTCCCCTGAAACTCCTGACATCCTCAAGGATAGTTCACCATCTGCGGCTGACGGCCACATGATCTATCTGATTTCTCGTTCTACCATCGGGCGATACTCAGGTCTCTTTGTGTATCTTCTTGTGACAAAAGTAAGTTCCACCTACCATGAGTTGGTGGGAGCTACAGAAGTCAACGAAAAGCTCACCATTGTTATTGGTAACTTGGCTTAGACCTTGATTTCCAATTGTTTGTTCAAGGCCGGTGTTGTCACGGCCGATCTGTGCGTTTAAGTCACCCATTAATACAATGATGTCTCCCCTTGGAATAGAGCGAAAAACCTCATTCAGCCGCAAATAGAACTCGTCTTTGATGTCATCTTCAGCGTCCTCAGTTGGAGCATAGCATTGGACTACCGTAGTACTTCTTAGTCTGGTACGCAGGCGCACGGTAATAATCCTCTCTGAAACTGGTGACCAGCTAATGAGGCTGGACCTGGCTTCTTTGGTGAGTATTACACCAACGCCACTCCTACGGCTTTCAGTTTCGTTTCTCCCAGAATACAAAAAGGACTCACCATTTGGGCAGATATGTTCCCCCGCATCGGGCCATCTGGTCTCGCTAAGTCCCATGATCTTGATTTTATATCGATTCATCTCGTTGAGGACTTCATCCAGCCGTCCCTCAGCCAGCAGTGTTCTCACATTCCATGATCCGATTCGTGTCCTTGTTCGAAAAGCAAAGGTCGTCGTCGTGTTGTCCATCCGGTTCCGAGGCATTGTTTGCCGATTCGTAGCAATGGTGTTTTTTATGGGAGCGGGTTGCTAACTCTCAGCCCAACCGACTTAAAGCTCTGTTTTGTGGCGCAGAGAGCTCGCCATTCGCCCGTCGCCCGTTAGCTCCTTCCGAAGAAGTACCCCAGGGGGCACCGCGGGGAGGTGGGATTAGGACTTGCTAACAGGTCTGCTAGGTGTTCGTCTGCAGTGACTTTTCTCGGGTTTTGGCAGAGGTGGCAAATCGGGTACCACCACTTTCCGAGGTCTTTGTTAGCCGTTCAGAGCTTCTGCATATCCCCGGAAGCATTTAGGGTTCCACGGCAGACTGACTGGGAGGGCTAAGAGAGGTTAAGAGTCAACCACGCTGGTAATAATCCCATCACTGAGGCCGATCTGGACAATGTCTCTGCTAATCTGCAGAAAACGATCATAACAGCCTTTAAAAGCAGCTGTCCTGCGCAACCACCAAGTACCCACCGAAGGATTGGGTGGTGGAACAATGATCTCTGCAGGCAAAGGAGAGATGACAGAAAAGTATTTAAAAGAGCAAAAGTCTTGGGCAACTGGGAACTTTACAAGAAAGAAGTCAGCAATTATAACAAAGATATGAGAAGATCCAAGCGAAGGTCGTGAAAAGCCTTCTGAGAAGAAATGGTCAAGCTTCCACCCTCCTCGAGGTTACACAAAGATTTGTCTAAGGAACACTTTTATAGCATTACCTCCCTCAAGACTCCTGAAAGGCTCATTACGGAGAACACCAAGGATACCATGAAGCTATTAAAGAGCACTCATTTCTCGGGTTCTCAAGTAACTGATCCTGGATTGGCCTTAGAACCTAAAGCTGGTGACATATCCTAGCGTACATGCGTTGCATTCGCTGACAGATAATATAGAAGTGTGTGTATTCAAATGCGATCTGACGGAATATTCCGTAAATGTAATGCACTCCATGGAAATGTCGGGCTACTTTCAAATTTTTGGCATTGCCGCATTCGAAATAACACACCCAAGCTTACACAACAAACACATCCATACTTTACTTAGATTTTCGGGCTATGTGTAAGCCGGGACGGAATTCAACTATACAGTAATGTGTCAGGGGAAATTTGCCGGATAGCAAGGAACCGCTGAATGTAACGCATCTACGCTTGTATATGTCACTGGATCGGAGGTAGTACCTACCTACTAGCCCACCGGTGCTACAAAAGGAACCAAGGCCTGGCAACAGGATTTTTTGCTGGTAAGATAGAATGGGCCATTGGCACCTACAAGCCTTTCAACACTGCTGGAAAGGGCCACATCCTCTCAGCTCTCCTTCATAGAAGCTTGGAATATATCTTACTATTCCGGCTGCTATTATTTCGGGGTAGCTTTGTGCTGGCCAATAAACCGAGGTGCTTGAGGGGAGAAGATAGCATAGGAAGAAAAATCCTTAGGTGCCCGCATAAGACACCCTCATAGAATATAACCGTACACTTTAATTGTATTTTAAGGTATTAAATATAGAAAACTAGATGTAAGCTAGTGGGCTACATATAATAGTATATAAGAATATTATATATAAACTAGCTGTTGCCCGGTACGCGTCGTTGTACCCATAAGCCAATAGTAGCCAATAAAAACCACCAATTGACATGGTATTTTTCGAGATATTAATTTTACACAGATGAAGTGCCTTAAAGAACGGGTACATGGGTCTTGAGACGGCCGCCATGGATCTAATGGTATATTGAGTATACTACATTGCTTATTGCATTCTACTTATCATACCCTTTCATTTGACACCCATGTCGAGGTTGTGAAGAAAGCGGTAATTCTCCTTTTGAGACGGCCGGCATGGATCTAACTGTGTATTGAGTGTACTATATTGCTTTGCTTATGGTATTCTAGTTGTCATACCCTTTCATTTGATACCCATGTCGAGGGGGTTTTGAAGAAAATGGTAATCCGCCCTCTTGAGAGGACCGCCATGGATCTAACGAGTATACTTACTATATATTCCAGTAAATGGGCTGGCATACACGGATCGTAATATCAACACCAAAAAACCGGTTTTTTATGATACTCTCGGCGTACATGGGTGTAGACCCCAGTTATCGTATAACGCATTGTCCTGACAATAACCATTGTCATGATCGAATGCAAATCGGCCGAAGCCGATATTTCCAACGGAATAGTAAAGTCAGTCCATAAATAGAAGTCGAAGTAGTCAGAAGTTAAGTTGATAAGTTGATAAGTTGTAAACTCACTTGAATTTATAATTAAATAGTAATTTGTCTAATAATAATTGAAAAATTTGAACTTAATTGAATTGTTAAAACTCGAACTGTTAAACTTGAATTTATAATAAAAACCTATTATTGAATTTGAGTGCAATCAATCCTACATTTGGGGGCTCAACCGCTTCAAGCCTTTACAAATTAAACGAAAAGTGTCGAATAAAAAATTAAACAAAAAATGTTTAGTGACCTAACGGTTGAACAATTAAAGTTGGAGCTAACAAAGCTGGGTTTGGAAACCAAAGGTGTGAAAGCTGAATTAGTAGCGAGACTAGAAGGAGCGGTATTAGGTAATGCAGCAGCTGCAGGTAACTCGCGTAAGGATAACGCAGACACGCGGTCAGGAGAATCTTCACCTAACATTATTGAAAACGACGCAAGAAGCAAATTGGAATTTAAGGTAAGGGATATCGAAAATTTAATTCCACCATTTAGCGGTGACAAAAGTATTACCGTAAACAACTGGTTTGAAGAATTTGATGAAGTTGCCTCAATGTTAAATTGGAATGCGATAGAAAAATTTATATATACAAAGAGATTACTAACGGGCAGTGCGAAAATGTTTGCTAGAACAATACATTGCGGTTCATATACGACTTTAAAATATAAATTAATACAAGAATTCGGAAAAAAAGTGTGCAAAGCCGACGTTTATATGCAATTACAAAAACGTAGTAAAAGAAATACAGAAACATACAGAGAATACATATACAAAATGCAGGAAATCGCTTCCTTGGCTGACGTCGATGAATCTTCATTAATCAATTTTATTATTATGGGAATAGTCGATCGAGAAGAAAACTAGTTGGGATGTGGGTTCGACCCTTTCGGTCCACACGATCAACTTCCCAGTATGATGGATGTTGAATATTATGATTGGATATTTTAATAATAAATGAACAATAGGCAATATAGAATATATGCATAATACTGAGAATTTGTCACAATTGTTTATCAATATTTTCGCTAAAATGTCAAACTTAATGTGCGCACTTACAAGATTAGGATGACGAAAATGTATATACATAAAATTGATGTATGAATGTTTTTCGGCACCTCAATGAAGTCGATATAGTTTTTAGTTCGCGCGGTATCGTGCAGGTACAAAAATCACTTAAGTCAGTTAAACCAGAAACCCGCTGGACCGAATATTATAAAAATATTTTCAGATTATATTGTCGCTAATACGCTTCGAACGGCACCTCAAGTAAGTCAACATCTTTTGTGGTTCGGGCCATATCGTGCAGGTACAAAAATCACTTACGCCGCTTAAACAAAAAAACGGCTCGACCGAATTTTATGAAAATCTTTTCAGATCATATTTTGGTTCATACTCTTCGAACGGCACGTCAACTAAGCCGATATCTTTTATAGTTCGCGCGATATCGTGCAGGTACAAAAATCACTTAAGTCATTTAAACCAAAAAACCGCTGGACCGAATATTATAAAAATCTTTTCAGATAATATTGTCGCTAATACGCTTCAAACGGCACCTCAAGTAAGTCAATATCTTTCGTGGTTCGGGCGATATCGTGCAGGTACAAAAATCACTTACGTCGCTCAAACAAAAAAACGGCTGGACCGATTTTCATGAAAATCTTTTCAGATCATATTTCGGTTAATACGCTTCGAACAACACCTCAACGAAGCCGATATCAGTTTTGGTTCGCGCGATATCGTGCAGGAAAAAATGACCACATCCGTACGCACATACACACACACACACACACACACATACTTCCTCCCAATTTTTTGCTTAAAATGCTCCTGGGACCTTGAAAGATGAAAATACGTTGAAATTTTCAATTTCGATTTTCGGACCGATTACAATAACTTCCTATACTGGGAAGTTAATAAAATGATTCTAAATACTGCAACAAGTATTAATGATTTAAAGGAAAAATTAGACATCTACGAACGAATAAAAAATAGAAGCAGAACATCGAATAACAGACATTTTCATTTCGCGCCAAAACCAAATTCTAGTTCAGCCAAACTCCATTGTTTCAATTGCGGTTCAGTTGATCACAAAAGAAAAGACTGCAAAATGAACACGAAATGTTTTAAATGTAATGGTAGTGGGCATTTATCAAATAACTGTCCGCAAAATATTAAGAAGGAAACAAATTGCATAGGAACCCAAAATACAAAAATTATTAAAATAAACGATGACGAATTTAATGCGTTGATTGATACGGGCAGCGAATTGAGTTTAATTAGAAAAGACACTTTTGAAAATCTTAAGAATGTAATGTTGATTAAAAACTCTATTAAATTTCTAGGTTTCGGCTTAGGCAAATCGCAATCCATCGGGTATTGCAAAACTACAGTTTCTATCGATGATGTTGAATTTAAAGCAAATTTAAATGTTGTACCTAATGCTGCGATACGATATCCATGTATAATAGGGAATGACATAATTTGTCAAGTTAGAGTAGTAATTGATAGGAACAAGATCACTTTTTATAAACGAGAAGAACAAAAACAAGATGAAGTAGCGTCAATTATGAGTATTTGTATAGATGATCAGACTGAGATAGATGTTCCGCCAGAATTTAAAAACACAGTAGGTAACATGATTTCCAATTATAAAACATGTCGCGTTATAGAACACCCAATAAAAATGTCTATAATCTTAGGCCAAGTACACATTGAGCGTTCGGCGTTGCGTTTAGCGGGCGTTGGTAGTGTACACACTAGGCGTTAAGCTCGGCGTTTAACGAGCGTTTGCAGACGCAGCAGCGAGCATTAATAATTATTGCTCGCTGGTCACAGTGTGCAGTTTAGAAATGGAAGTCGAAGTGATAGCTTGTCTGTGGGTGCTCTACCGTCGCTATAAAAGACGACGCCAAAGGCAAAGAAGATATTGGGTGCAAGTACGTGATGGCTATCGGTTTGAAGATACTTTGTATAATTCACCTTTGCAATCTATGAATTCAGAAAATATACCACGTGGTAGCTTGTGTGCAAGAACAGCAAGAGAGAAATTCGCTAACTATTTTGTAAACGAGGGAAAATTATCTTGGCAAGACAACATGACATAAGCAACGAACAATTGTTTAATTAATAAAACTTTACTTACCTAACACTATCTTTTTCTCCAAACCATCTCCAGGAGCACTAAAAATGTCTACTATTTCCTCCCAATACCGCTTCTTTAATATTTTATTTTTATATTCGGAACATTCTAAGTTCCAAATACCGGGTCTGTTGTGGATTTCATTTATAAACAAATCCGTATCAAAATGTTCGCTTTCCATTTTTTAATTTTCCTCTTCTAAATACGTGTTTTCTGTATAAAAACGCGCGTTAGAATGTACAACAAGTAGGCGACGTATGTATCTCAAAACGCCCGGCAAGCGTCCGTGAAACGCGCGTTCTAACTAAAATCTCGAAGCGCGCGGTTCACGGGCGTTTGGTCAAAAGCGCGCGTTTGCATGTGTACACCTAATAGGAGCTCTTTGATTCGTAAAACGCTCATTTCAAAAACGCGCGTTTCAAAACGCCCAATGTGTACTTGCCTTTAAATGACGAAGCTCCTATATTTTCACGACCGCGTAGACTTCCAGTAATAGAAAAAGAGGTTGTGAGAAAGCAAGTTGAAGAGTGGTTAAAGGACTATATAATACAACCCTCAAAGTCACAATTTGCTAGTAATGTTGTAGTAGTTAAGAAAAAAGACGGCTCACATCGTATATGCATCGATTTTAGAAGATTAAATAAAGTAACAATCAAAGAACCATTCATAATGCCGGTTATGGAAGACGTTCTTGATAAATTATCCGAAGCAGTGTTTTTTACAACTTTAGATCTGAAAAATGGATACTTTCATGTACCAATGGAAGAAACAAGCAGGCAATATACGGCGTTTGTGGTAGAAGACGGTCATTTTGAATTTAACCGAATTCCATTTGGTTTAACGAATGCTCCAGCGGTTTTCTGTCGTTTCATACATTTCATTTTTAGAGATTTAGTTGCAAAGCGGGTGGTTGAAACATATATGGATGACCTGATAATATATTCTAAAGGAAAAGAAGAACATTTACGTAAGTTAAACACAGTTTTAGAAGTAGCAGCAAAATATGGACTTCAGATAAATTGGAAAAAATGTAAATTTCTGAAACAGTCAATAGAATTCTTAGGACATATCATCCATCGAGGTACAATCAGACCTTCTGAAGAAAAAATAAAAGCAGTTAAGAACTTTCCCGAACCTAAGACTATAAAAGATCTTCAATCTTTCCTTGGACTAACAGGCGCTTTCAGGAGATTTATTCAAAACTACTCTTTAATTGCTCGGCCGCTTACAAACCTGTTAAAAAAGGATAATCGTTTTAAAATTCAAGCCGAAGAGAGAGAAGCAATTGAAAAGTTGAAGATGGCACTGACCAATAAACCTGTTTTGAATATATACAGGCAAGGAGCCTACACAGAAATTCATACGGACGCCAGTAAATTCGGTTGTGCAGCAGTGCTCTGGCAAACCGGTAAAGATAATCAGCTCCACCCAGTGTATTACTACAGCAGAAAGAACCTGCCGGCAGAAGAGAAGTATCATAGTTACATTCTTGAAGTTATGGCTATTTATTTAGCTCTTAAAAAATTTCGAATTTATATTTTAGGAACAAGATTCAAAATAATTACAGATTGTCTAGCATTCCGCCAAACAAAAGAGAAAAAAGATCTTCCAGCAGCAGTGTCAAGATGGATCCTTTACATGCAAGAATTTCATTTTGAGACCGAACACAGAGCAGGTAGGAAAATGATACATGTCGACTCTTTGAGCAGGTACCCTGTTGTATACACAATTAGTACAGAGTTAGTAGTAAGAATGCAGAAGGCACAAGAAAAGGACGATTACATAAATGCGATTAAAGAAATTTTGAAAAAGAAAAATTATGAAGACTTTTTCATTGAGAAAGATTTACTATTTAAATATGTGGACGGTAAGAAACTTTTAGTAGTTCCTCGAAATATGGAGTGCGAAATAATTCAAATGAAACACAACGAAGGACATTTTGCAACACAGAAAACAATTCAGTTGATTAACCAAGAATTCTATATTCCCAATGTACTAAGCAAGGTACAAAGATGTAGAGACAATTGTGTGAAATGTATTTTGGCCTCTAGAAAAGCAGGCAAACAGGAAGGATTTTTACATTCCATAGACAAAGGTGAAAAGCCATTTGATACTATGCATCTGGATCACGTAGGGCCTATGGATGAAACTACTAAACAATATAAGTACATGTTGACAATAATAGATAGTTTTTCGAAATATGTGTGGATTTACCCAACAAAAACATTAACCAGCGAAGAAGTTATACGTAAGTTGATGGGCCAGCAGCAGTACTTCGGCAACCCACGAAGGATAATCACAGATAGAGGTTCAGCTTTTACAGCAACAGCTTTTAAGGAATTTTGTGCGGAGGAAGGAATAGATCATGTATTGATAACTACTGGCGTACCAAGGGGTAACGGGCAAATAGAGCGCATAAATCGGATCATCCTTGAAGTGCTGAAGAAACTAACAATTGAATCGCCACAAAAGTGGTATAAACTTGTTCCTAAAGTGCAAATAGCCATAAATAGCAGTTTTCAAAGATCGATACAAAGAACCCCATTCGAAGTTCTTTTTGGTACTAAAATGAATAAAAAGGAGGATTTAAATATACAAGATGCAGTAAAAGAAGCATCACTTGCCGATTATGACAATGAAAGGAACAAAATGCGGTTAGACGTACGCCAACAAATTAGCGAAATTCAAGCAGAAAATCGCAAGAGCTTCAACAGGTCACGAAAACCAGAGAGAGAGTATGAAAATGGAGACGTAGTCGCTATTAAGAAAACACAATTTAATGTAGGTTCGAAAGTTTGTTCTGATTTTTTAGGTCCTTACGAGGTGGTAAGCAGAGGCAGGTTTGGACGTTATACAGTCAAAAAATTAACAGATGGAGAAGGTCCGAAAGTAACAACTACAAGCTGTGATATGATGAAACCTTGGCGTTCTCCAAATTCATCCAACGACGAGGATGTTTCGTTCGGGCCGAACGAACTGCAGGATGGCCGGATGTAGACCCCAGTTATCGTATAACGCATTGTCCTGACAATAACCATTGTCATGATCGAATGCAAATCGGCCGAAGCCGATATTTCCAACGGAATAGTAAAGTCAGTCCATAGAAGTCGAAGTAGTCAGAAGTTAAGTTGATAAGTTGATAAGTTGTAAACTCACTTGAATTTATAATTAAATAGTAATTTGTCTAATAATAATTGAAAAATTTGAACTTAATTGAATTGTTAAAACTCGAACTGTTAAACTTGAATTTATAATAAAAACCTATTATTGAATTTGAGTGCAATCAATCCTACATGGGTGTTTATTAACTTCCCAGTATAGGAAGTTATTGTAATCGGTCCGAAAATCGAAATCGAAAATTTCAACGTATTTTCATCTTTCAAGGTCCCAGGAGCATTTTAAGCAAAAAATTGGGAGGAAGTATGTGTGTGTGTATGTGCGTACGGATGTGGTCATTTTTTCCTGCACGATATCGCGCGAACCAAAACTGATATCGACTTCGTTGAGGTGTCGTTCGAAGCGTATTAACCGAAATATGATCTGAAAAGATTTTCATGAAATTCGGTCCAGCCGTTTTTTTGTTTAAGCGACGTAAGTGATTTTTGTACCTGCACGATATCTCCCGAACCACGAACGATATTGACTTACTTGAGGTGCCGTTCGAAGCGTATTAGCGACAATATAAACTGAAAAGATTTTTATAATATTCGGTCGAGCGGTTCTTTGGTTTAAATGACATAAGTGATTTTTGTACCTGCACGATATCGCGCGAACTGTAAAAGATATCGACTTAGTAGACGTGCCGTTTCAAGAGTATTAACCAAAATATGATCTGGAAAGATTTTCATAAAATTCGGTCGAACCGTTTTTTTTTTGTTTAAGCGACGTTAATGATTTTTGTACCTGCACGATACCGCGCGAACTAAAAACTATATCGATTTCATTGAGGTGCCGAAAAAAGAATATTAACGAAGAAATGCTCTGAAAAAAATTTCATAATATTCTGTCGGGCCTTTTTTGTTTAAATTCGGCTAATTGTCAGAAAGACCTTAAATTGACAAGTTTTGCTAATATCTAATAAACTCGATGGAATGAGACCCGTTCCAAACTTCGAACAAAACATCACTTGTCAAAATCCGACAACCTTTCAAAATCGTGCAAAAATTTCGTTACGCTTTACAAAAAGCGCGAATTTTTCAACCTTGGATTAGCACTTTTTGACGGGGAATTGTTTTCTACGCGTGATACAGTTTCAGCAAATTGCGGTTTATCCCGGGATTTCCAGTAGCTACCGCAAAATTTGTTCTTTTTGGTCAAGTCTGACAAGTACTTAACAGTTACAGTTTTGCTAACATCTCCGGAAAGGTTTGGAATTTCCAAATGAAGTCATTCGCTTCTCAGTTTACCAACGGCGCTTCAGCACGCTCAATACGAATTTGTACACCCGTTTTAGTGCAGCGAACGAAATACGGAGGACATGTTTGTTTGTTAATGTTCAGGAAAAACAAGTTCTTTAGAAAAATCTTTTGAATTCACGACTATAATAGTTATTTAAACTAGCTTCTCTCGGGATTGCTTTGTCATCAGTTCTGATACTAGCCAATTTTCCACTAGTGCTAAATGTAAACCTATTTTGTAAGAAGTCAGTTTATTCCATCTTCGTTCATCATACTGGGAAGTTAATCGTGTGGACCGCAGGGGTCAAACCCACATCCCAACTAGTTTTACCGAGAGTAACTTTATTATCCCGACACGGAATATCTATGTGTGCACAACCCGAACGCGAATAACAGATATCAAATGATTTTATATACATATTTTTATGAGCTTAAATTCAAAATGGCGTCATCCCCACCCTTATGCTTAGCTTACAGTGAAGAGAAACGCGTTTAATTCTATATCTCAGAAACTATGAATTTTACGACATCTTTTTTGTAGATAAATAAGTGATTTAACTTTTTTGTTTATAATTTTTTTTTTGTAAAGTCAATATGTTCAGAGTTATAGTGCTTCAAACTTCATATATCACTTTCTTTGAACTATATTTCGTTAACGGTTAACTTTTCACGAAAAAATCCTGCCTAAGACTTATAGAACACACGAATATCTATAATTTTTATTATAATTATTTTTTGCATAGGGCGAATATTGCACGAGTTATAATACTTTAAGTGTCAAAAAACGTAAATTAAAAACAAGTTTTTTGCCATTATTTCTTTAATTGCATATTTCATTACAAAACTGAATATAACGTTATTTGTACCCAATTTCATTTCCTGCAGAGATATCTGGGCCGATAGATATAGCGAAGCCAAAGAAACCAAAGGGCGGCTAGGAAAGAGGAAGAAGGAAGCGTTAAGAATTGCAGTGATTGCGACACTGGAGAACAAAGAAGTAAAGTAGAAGAGTAATGTACATACTGATTTTGGTGTAAAATTTTGCGTGGTATAATATGATAGAGCCAACATGTGATGTACTGATTAGTGGTACATCAATTTTTTAAATTTCATGCGTACCTCCGGCGTTTCAACCCAACACGACCTTCCGACGAACCACCCCTTCTCTTGAGATCCTTGGCATCGCCTTGATGGGTGATGATTGATGGAATTTTTTTATTAAATTTTTAGATCAGAAATTCGAGGTTGGCCTCTACGGCAAATACAATAGTATATATAATAGTAAAACAGGTGGCATACAATGCGAATTTCTAGACAGCCTTAAGGTTCGCGGATATGCCGCTGATATCTGTTTCCTGCCCCAGACATCAGTACCTCAAAAATGTGTTAAGTAATTTAGCAATAGAAAGTAGTTCAACCTAACTCCGATTAAAAGTAAAGAAATGCGGATAACTGCACATTTGAACGCGCAGCGCTGAATAACCGTGATGTGGAACTGGTAGATAAATTCTCTTATCTACGTATCCTTCTACCGAAAATGGCGGGGCAGAAGAAGACGAGACAAGACGGTTCAGAAAAAAATAAGCAGGAAGTGCATATGCATGCTTGTTTCGCATATGGCCATCAACGGATATCTCAACTGAGATCAAATTACGGCTGTTAAACTCCAACCTTTAGGGGGTTCTTTTGTATGGTTGTGAAATATGGAGAGTCATCCTAATCATTACAAGGCGTCTTCGATTTTTCATCAACAGATATTTGTGTACGTCATATTCTAAACTAAGCATGCTGTGACGACATCATGTACAGCATCACTATGCTACAAGCTGTGTGGGGAGATGTACATCCAAAGCAGAATATCTTTCTAAACATAAAATTAATATAACAAAATAATTTTACATAAAACAACGATTTCTAGACAAACAAAAGAAAGCGCCTAGTTGCATCTGGCAGGACTGCAAATCTGATGTCAGATTCAAGCAATCTAGATAAACCCAGCAGGTATCCGCATTCGGTGGAAAAAGTTCTTGAAGTGCTTATAGTATAACATGCTTATAGAAAACAACACCGAATTAATTTTCAATTTATATTTTGTTAAAACAATTTTTTTCTTATTATCCTTTTGTAATTTAATGTGTAGTCACTAACTGTGGGTGTTTATGTATTCAAAAAAAATTCATAATCAATCATTACGCTTCACAATAAAAAAAAGTCAATCCATGCTACAAAAATATATTATCTAAAAAATCCTATAGAAATTATTGTATCAAATTTGATTGATTACAGTATTTGCATATTATGCGGATAACAGGATATACAATTTTTGTTACAAAAAGTAATTTAAATAAAATTTTCCTTGAGTTTGTCCTGAAACTGTTAAGAAAATTTTGTTTCTGGTTTTGATATAGTCTTTACAAGATTAAATTTTAGAAACTTTTCAACAACACTCAGAGAGAGAGAGAGGGAGAAAAAAAGTTAACAAAATCCTCATACCAACTGGAAGGATACACACCACGGTTGACTGACTTTTGTTTTAATAAAGTGTAATTTCCTTTATTCTAGCAAATGTAAATGATGCTTGTGCTGAAGGTAACTTTTAGCTATTTACCTTTGAGCTAATTCGTATTTTTGGTGGGCGTATCTCCTGCAACTATAAACTATCAAACAAGGTACCTTACGGGCGATATCCTGAAGTTGATTAGTTAAGAGGCTAAATGCTTTGGCTTCCATCAGAAGCAGCAACGACAAAAACAAATTTCCATCAAGCGTTAAGGACGACCTCAATCTTATTTGAAATTCTGAAAGTTGCGTCTATGCGGTGCTAGGGGCGAAACTAATAACTGCCAACGGAACCTCAAAATGTCACTTCTGATTTCGATCTAGAGTATCCTCGCAAATAAGGTCTTAAATCTACCGAAATCAACTTCACTAGAAGCGAACAGCTTGGCCCTCTGTCAAAATTCTGATAGTCACTGATGATGTAAGGACTCACATTGTCGTTAAGGTAAAATATCCTGAAAATAAATGCGAGTCCTTTAAATAGTTCCTATTAGCTCCTAATAGCTTTTTGAGCTGCAGGCAACAAAACTAATTGCTTAGGGTATAAATTCTCTATTAACAACTGATACCGATACACAATGGTATCTACCGCCTGCAATGTGTCTCAACCTCCATCCACAATGATTTGGACCGAAGGCAAGCCAAAATCAATTAGCTTTAGTTCTGGGAGTACACACGAAACTTTATCGAGATTAATTAGTGCTTAAAAGATTTATTATTTGCCCGTTATTAATAGAATTGGGTCTAGTGTTCATTCTCCTCGCATCGCAGACAGGGGACTTGGTCCAACGAATCTAGGACAAAGGCATCCTTTATTATTTTCTGGCTTTTGGCTTTACTGGATTCAAATAATCCGTTACACTAATCAAATCATTCCTTCTGACTGGTCATTAATGGAACCAAAGTCCTAATGTCTACCGACCAATATCACGAACTGAATGCGAAGTCTTGATTTGTTAATAATTTTTGCTTTCTGGAAGAGGAGATGAATGTCGATTTTTAATTGTGACAGGTTGTCAATGATTTTCTTTAGTATTTAAGGATATTAGGATTTCGTTTTGTGGCAAAAAAAGAAACTTACAACGAAGAAAAGACATACATAAGTCTATGAATACATTTTTTCCTCTTTAATCTTTCTTTGAGCTTTTAAAAAAAGCTGGAAAGCACTTAATTATTTGTAAAGGCATTCAAGATTGTCAATTTGGTAACTGAACCAAAGGTGGTGGTGTAAAGCTTAATAGTTTTTAGTAGGTTTGCAGAATTTTAGGCTTGATAAGTAGCTGAGTGATAAGACCATTGAGTGGGCTTTCAGATTAAAAAATTAGACTGTATAAGTTAACCTGAAGTATGTTATAGCATGTACACACCGACTTGGTTACCACTATTGAGATAGTTTCAAGCGTTAACCATGATAATTTTGATGGTTTGTGCGTGGTTTGCCGTACATATTCAAACCAAGCAAAAATCAGAAACCAAGCAAAATTTCTATGGTTAACGGGGCTAACCACGATAATTGACTTGCATGAGGGCCACCTATCAGTGAAAGTTTTCAACAATCTACCAAAATTTGTTGTCAACAGTCATGATATTTATTTTGAATATTATTTGTTGACATATTTTTAAATTTTTCGCTGAAATTAAAATGAGTCTTGCAGGACCGCCAACGAAAAAAAGATCTGTTTTTTCCACAAGGGCAAGGGTTAAAAGGAAATAGGAAAAATTCACACATTTTCAAAGAAATAGCTAGTGCATTAGCATCACATGGCTCTATTTACTGTGGCCAAGAAATTCAAACATATTTGCACAACATTGCTAAAAAATACCCCAGCTAAGCTCTTAAAAATGTTTAAAAGTTCAGACAAAAGCTTCAGTTAACTCCTCCTATCAAATCACTTGCTGCCATGTAATCAGTCGCGACTGCGTATTGCTAAAGGGAGGTGTATTTTTCTGGGACTTCAATGATTATTTAAAAAATTTACAAATTATGACTGAAAAACACCCGTTTTTATATAATTTTAACTTCCCAGTATAGGAAGTTATTGTAATCGGTCCGAAAATCGAAATCGAAAATTTCAACGTATTTTCATCTTTCAAGGTCCTAGGAGCATTTTAAGCAAAAAATTGGGAGGAAGTATGTGTGTGTGTATGTGCGTACGGATGTGGTCATTTTTCCTGCACGATATCGCGCGAACCAAAACTGATATCGGCTTCGTTGAGGTGTTGTTCGAAGCGTATTAACCGAAATATGATCTGAAAAGATTTTCATGAAAATCGGTCCAGCCGTTTTTTTGTTTGAGCGACGTAAGTGATTTTTGTACCTGCACGATATCGCCCGAACCACGAAAGATATTGACTTACTTGAGGTGCCGTTCGAAGCGTATTAGCGACAATATTATCTGAAAAGATGTTTATAATATTCGGTCCAGCGGTTTTTTGGTTTAAATGACTTAAGTGATTTTTGTACCTGCACGATATCGCGCGAACTATAAAAGATATCGGCTTAGTTGACGTGCCGTTCGAAGAGTATTAACCAAAATATTATCTGAAAAGATTTTCATAAAATTCGGTCGAGCCGTTTTTTTGTTTAAGCGGCGTAAGTGATTTTTGTACCTGCACGATATGCCCCGAACCACAAAAGATGTTGACTTACTTGAGGTGCCGTTCGAAGCGTATTAGCGACATATAATCTGAAAATATTTTTATAATATTCGGTCCAGCGGGTTTTTGGTTTAACTGACTTAAGTGATTTTTGTACCTGCACGATACCGCGCGAACTAAAAACTATATCGACTTCATTGAGGTGCCGAAAAACATTCATACATCAATTTTATATACATTTTCGTCATCCTAATCTTGTAAGTGCGCACATTAAGGTTGACATTTTAGCGAAAATATTGATAAACAATTGTGACAAATTCTCAGTATTATGTATATATTCTATATTGCCTATTGTTCATTTATTATTAAAATATCCAATCATAATATTCAACATCCATCATACTGGGAAGTTGATCGTGTGGACCGAAAGGGTCGAACCCACATCCCAACTAGTTTTTATTTTAAGGTTATTATATTTTACACATATGCTACAGAAATAATTTGTAGTAATTTCTACTAAAAAATATGAAATTTGTGTTTTTATCACTTTGATTACTAGATTGTTGACGTTTCCTGCCAGTCGCATATGCGCTTCTGCCCGGGGAGGTTGTGTTGCTTGCGACTGCGGGGAACTGTCGGTTTATGAAACGACGCTCATTTATTCGAAGGAATTTTTTTCAGCATATTTTGAAGTTATACTTCTTTAGGCGCGTTTTGAAAAATATTATGAGAGTGAATTTTGACGAATTCGCAACGCAACGCAACGGAGGATATGAGCGAAGGGGTGAAGGCAATGGAGGGCAAGCATTTCAACTTCCATTCTTTATGCGCACTGGGATTATCATTATTATGGGCATATGGAAATTCGTAGCCGATGCCGGTTCACGATGTCGTTGGGTGAGGAGGTTTTTATGCCGAGGCTATGGAGGGAAATAAATTTCATCAGCTGGGATTTTCGTGGGCATAGGAAGATTCGTAGTGTTTTAGGCACAAACAGATTGGTTGCGCCAAACTGGCTGTGGTTTTATTTTTGTATTGCTGACTTACATTTGTCAGAGCTATTTTACTAGTATACTTCATTTCTAGTTCGCCCGTAGGCTGATGTTTTAGGGTGTTTCAAGTTTACTATTTATTCATTTATATTTCGTTTGGCGTGTATTTGCTTGGTAACTCTGCTGCTTTCATAATGCCTTCACTAGCTATTTTTCTTACCAATTCATTCGGGGGCATGATTGCGAAGTCTATTTTGCATAAGCTGGAACATGTATATCAGGATTGGTGTAATTTTCGCCCATTTTCCGCTGCAATATAGAGGAAGGTACAGTGCCTAAGTATTTTCCTGTCCAAAAACTGCAAATTATTTGCCACCTTTGTGGATATTGGGAAGGCTTAGGTTAGTACTGGTCGTTCTATTGTCTTATAGCGCAAGTTTTTAGTTTCTGTTGCTGCGTCCTAGATTTCATTAACGGCTTTAGGCTAGTTACTATTATACGGGCGTTTATCAGTTTGAGTCTTACGTGTGGGTTCCACATGATTCTGTGATGCATCTGCACTCCCAGGTACTTCATCAAATAATTGTGTGACCATTAATGATTATTCTCCATTGAGAGATTCCTGTTCTGTGAAGCAGTCTGAGTTTACAAGTTGTGATAGCAGTATCTGCTCCAAAGTATTAGTAGGCAGTATTTGCTCCAAATCAAAAAACTAATTTTTGAAACAAGTATTATGGCCATACAAAAAACACTGAGAAGAAGTTCTTGGCAGAGGCGAAGATTCCCGTCCACCTATTAACTTTCTCCAAGATCATGTAAATCTAGCCCTGAATAATGATCGATTGGTTTCAAATACACGGCACGGTACCATAAATGATGCTGTATTTGCCCGAAACTCTTTGTATGATTTTTCAGTTACCCTAACGTGCTCAATTTAATTGAGTAACCACAAGTAGAAGAAACTAGAGAAGTAAACATAATTTAGTGACGTTGATTTCAGTAGTGGCAAAGGAAGTAAAATTAGTCTACCCAAGGTCGATGAGCTCACAGGATCATAACGAACGTGGAAGGATGGGTCTCGAGAGAGCATGGAGAGGTGAGTTATGAAGGCATACCTCTATCGGCTCGTCAAAGATTAGCCGAGAAAACTGCTGCGCTGTAACCGACAGCTAAAGGCACGGCTGAGAGCAAAGAAGACTACAATGGTACCATTGTGTGATGATCTATGGAATAAATTGGAGGAGAAGTTAAATATCCTCTATTGGTAGGTAAGGCGGAAAGAAACCAAAAGGAAGAGAGTAAGGCTTAGAAATACCAGCAGTATTATCAGGTAGATAAGAGCTGAACCAGCTGGCGACGCATATGAGGTTAACATTCTTTGCGTGTTGACAGGAAATCAACCAGCCTTAAGAAAATTTGATGAGGCATTTTAAAACTATTGTAGTTAGGCCTGATAAGTCAACTAGTAGGTGATTTCAGTTAGGATTTGAGTCCGTTATAATCTGCAGGCTAGAGCGTGTCGGCATCATGATGCTTTCAACTTCCAACGCATGAAAATAATAAGAATCCAATTAGTTATTTGTATGCCAAAGAAGTATAATTTCTAATGCGCGTACATAAGTACACACACCCACTTTTTTCTTTTTAATTTATTTTAAATTTAGAAATGAGAAATATTTCGCATAATTAAAGTAAAATTATGCTTATTATGTTGAATATACTGCCTTTGTTGAGCAGGGGCTTTACATGTATTTAAAAGCTCTGCTCAACACATAGAAAGATAAATTAACTTGATTCATTCGGCATGCGCGCATCCCTTCCCAAATTATTTTGTTGAGTTTTTTCAGAGTTTGTTGCCGTTTTAACTAAAAAGAGTGGAAATGATAGAACATTATTTATAAAATCTGGCAACGAGGTGTGCAGAGCTGCTCAAATTTTTTGTGTCACGGAGTTTGAAAAATTCTATACCGGTACACCGCAGAGATAAGCCCTGAGAAACGCCAACGATTTATACGTTCTAATAACCATAACCAAATCGAAACCATATTGTCAATACTAGACTACACGTAGTAGCACACAGGATGTAAAGAGTTACCAAGGAGCAAATGTGGACACCGAGCGCTACCTAGTTATTTAGTTGTTGGAAAAATAAGGGTGAAAAGACTACCGACAGGACATAGAAGAAACAATAATACAAACAAAGTGGAATACAGAAAAATTAAGAAACAAAACAAGAGGATGAAAGAATAGTAACAGCTAAAATAGACGAAATAACAATCAGTTTGGAAATTGAACTTGGAATTTTACAGTCATTGGCATTAAGAAATTTGTTTCAATCAGTTTGACAGCTGTTTCAAAAAAAAAATGGTAATACCCAACAATTAAAACTGCTTTTTCTAGTTGAAGCACAAACTATTTAGTCATGAATAAGTTGTAATCGTCGAGGGCGTAAATGAGGAAAGTGAAAATGTAAGTAAGTGTGCAAATTACCATTAACAATGTTTCTAACTCGTTTCAAATTTCATAATTCCCAGTGGAAGTGTTAATTGGAACCAAAGTATTTGAGAAAAATTAGGGTGTTCGCTCGCTTCGCTCGCAGAATTCCCTTTATAAGGATCCGTCCACTCGTTGTTTGCATTGTGCGATTTCGTGTCATTTGGCCCATTCAATGAAGAAAAAATGCAAATAATAAACTCAAAGGATTTTTATTACCAAACATTTTTTTGTAGAAATAACAAGCCTATGATCTTCATACAAAAGTTTTCCCCCGTTAGTTGTGGGCGTGCATATATGAATCAAGGCAAGCAGTAGTTTGCCGAGTTCAGAAGGGCAAACAGCTAAAGCCTTATTTACGCCTATGCATGGAAAACAAGGTGTTTTTTTTTATAAAATTATGCGATTTATCACCTTTTAATAAGCAATATAAATAATTTTTCATTTGTAACCGGTAACCACAATATAAATAATTTATTATTCCATTAGTTTTTTTTTTCCTATCATTCTTCGTTTTCTTTATTTTTACATTTTTTACTTTTCGAAACGAACATTTTTTTAAACTCTTTTCTTTACTTTCACTTCGGAGCATCAAATCTTGTAACGTTAATTTAACCGCCTTTTACTCAATGCAAATGGATGAAACTTTGCAGGCATACATATTCCCGATGACAATACACGAATATGACATTTTGTTACATTTTTTGTTGTTGATTTTGTTGTTGAGTAACAAAAAACGATTTTTAATAAAAAATGCTTGGAATTATTCGTTCTACTCAATGTAGAGTCTTAAAATTCACTTCCCTTCAATAAAAATTGGTAAAAATTAACAGACATGTGTATTTCCGACGAAAACACACGAAAATGATAGTTCCAAATTAAAAATGGCGGCCAAAAAAATATAATGGATTACATTTTTCTTTACAAGCCACTCGTTCAATATGGGTATCAAATGAAAGGTTATAACAAGTTGAATACAATTAGCGTCATCCTAAATTGAAAATGGCGGTAGAAAAATGGCGGCATAAAAGTGGCGGCCAACACAAAACAGAGGATCAATTTTTCTTTACAACGCGCTCGGCATGGGTATCAAATGGAAGGGAGTGACAATTAGAATACTGTTGTCTGTGTCCCGTCATTTCAATTCAAAATGGCGGCCAACACAAAATGGCGGTTTACCCTTTTATTTACTTCGCTCTCGGTATGGATACCAAATGAAAGTGTATTAAAGTGAGTAAGAAAGTAAACTGTATGACGTCGTTTTAAATCAAATATGGCGTTCACTAAAAAATGGCGGAAGACATAACATAGCTACCCATAGCAAATAAAAATATGATTTAAAAAGATGCAAAAAAATATGTTTCCAGTTTTTAGTTTTTATTGCTCCAGCCAGTATACGCGAGCACACTACCTTTCAAAATGTAAAAAAAAACGTAGAGCGCTATTAGATTTTTGAGGGGTCATCAAATTGTGCATTTTTGGGCTGCACTTGAGAACTGTTGTAAAGAAACAAATACAAAACATGTAAAAAAGTTTCCTTATTTAACATGATAATCTAATTAAAAGTTTGGAAATTGTAATGTATTAATTAACGCTATTCGTTACTAAAAAGTAAAAAATAAAAAAAAAAATAAAAAAATTTTTTTAAGAAACTCTTTTCTTTACCTTAATATATTGATCAGTTGTGAACACAAAATTAATATAAATACTAAAAAAATCGACTAAAAGGTAAAAAATAAGAAGATTTTAAACAATATAAACTTTTAAATCAAAATGGAAAAAATCTCACACATTCCTTAAAGAAAAGCGTTTCTTAAAAAAAAATTTTTATTTTTTTTTATTTCTCCTTCAGTCTAAAAAGGTGGGTACTCAAAATTATTCTATCAGATGGCGCTATAACCTGTTTCAGTTGCTCAATAAAGGATATGGCGCTACTAGTTAGTCGAAAAGTGTTTACTCGCACTGTTGATGCCAGATGGCATTAGATGATTAACAAAATGTGTTCATATAAAAGTGGTTAGTCACAACTATGGTATCAGATTGCGTTAGGTACTATAAAAAACATATGTAGTTCATAGTACAGATGTAAAGTTAAATTTTGGAATACCGATTACTACTTTTGCATAGTTCGTAATTGTAGTTTATTTCTAAAAATGTGACATACGACTCGTATTCGATATAAGTTAGTCGAATCCAGCACTGTTGATGTCAGATAGCATTCCCTATCCTTTCGATGATTCCCAAAAAGAGTTCATATTAAACTGGAAGGAGTCTCAAGAGGGCGGATTACCATTTCTTCACCACTCTATCGACATGAGTATCTATTGATAGGGTATTTTAAGTAGAATACCATAGGCGATATAGTATACTCAATATATGGTTAGGATCCAGGGAGGTCATCTCAAGAGGACGGATTACCATTTTCTTCACAACCCCCTCGACATTGGTATCAAATGAAAGGGAATGATAAATAGAATACAATAAGCTATGTCGGCGGTATCAAGAGGGCGGATTACCACTTCTTCACCACCCCCTCAACATGGCTATCAATTGAAAGGGTATCATAAGTAGAATACCATAAGCGATATAGTATACTAAATATATGGTTATATCCATGGCGGTCATCTCAAGAGGGCGGATTACCATTTTTTTCACAGCCCCTTAGACATGGGTATCAAATGAAATGGAATGATAAGTAGAATACAATCAGCACTATAGTATACTCAATAAATAGTTAGATCCACCGCGGCCATCTAAGGAGGACGCATTACCATTTTCTTCACCACCCCCTTGACATGGGTATCAAATGAAAGGGTATGATAAGTAGAATACAATAAGCTATGTCCTAAAATCCATATCGGCGGTACCGAGAGGGCGGATTACCACTTCTTCACCAGGGTATCATAAGTAGAATGCCATAAGCGATATAGTTTATTCAATATATGGTTAGATCTATGGTGGTCATCTCAAGAGGGCGGATTACCATTTTTTTCACAGCCCCTTAGACATGGGTATCAAATGAAATGGAATGATAAGTAGAATACAATAAGCACTATAGTATACTCAATAAATAGATAGATCCACCGCGGCCATCTCAAGAGGACGCATTACCATTTTCTTCACTACCCCCTCGACATGGGTATCAAATGAAAGGGTATGATAAGTAGAATACAATAAGCTATGTCGTAAAATCCATATCGGCGGTATCAAGAGGGCGAATTACTACTTCTTCACCATCCCCTCAACATGGGTATAACTTGAAAGGGTATAATAAGTAGAATACCATAAGCGATATAGAATACTAAATATATGGTTATATCCATGGCGGTCATCTCAAGACGGCGGATTACCATTTTCTTTACAACCCCCTCGTTGTTGGTATCAAATGAAATGGAATGATAAGTAGAATACAATAAGCAACATAG
Source organism: Thereva unica (assembly GCA_949987705.1). NCBI lineage: Eukaryota > Metazoa > Arthropoda > Insecta > Diptera > Therevidae > Thereva > Thereva unica. Next base: position 177,778,668 of record OX465281.1, on the reverse strand, counting down.
TATACTCAATAAATAGTTAGATCCACCGCGGCCATCTCAAGAGGATGCATTACCATTTTCTTCACCACCCCCTCCAAAGGGTATCAAATGAAAGGGAATGACAAGAAGAATGCAATAAACAATATAGTATACTCAATATATAGTTAGATCCACGGCGGCCATCTCAAAAGAATGCATTACCATTTTCTTCACCACCCCCTCGACATAGGTATCAAATGAAAGGGTATGATAAGTAGAATACAATAAGTTATGCGCGTAAAATCCATGGCGACCGTCTCAAGAGGGCAGATTACCATTTCTTCACCGCCCCCTCGACATGGGTATCAAATGAAATGGAATGATAAGTAGAATATCATAAGCGATATAGTATACTCAATATATGGAGATCCATGCCGGCCGACTCAAGAGGGCGGTTTACCATTTCTTCACCACCCCCTCAACATGGGTGTCAATTGAAAAGGCATCATAAGTAGAGTACCATAAGCGATATAGTATACTCAATATATGGTTAGATCCATGGCGGTCATCTCAAGAGGGCGGATTACCATTTTCTTTACAACACCCTCGACATGGGTATCAAACGAAATGGAATGATAAGAATAATACAATAAACAATATAGTATACTCAATATATATTTTGATCCCCGGCGGCCATCTCAAGAGGATGCATTACCATTTTCTTCACCTCCTCCTCGACAAAGGTATCGAATGAATGGGTATGATAAGTAGAATACAATAAGCTATGTCGTAAAATCCTGGGCGGCCTTTTCAGGAGGGCTGATTACCATTTCTACACCACCCTTCGACATGGGTATCAATTGAAAGGGTATCATAAGTAGAATACCATAAGCGATATAGTATACTCAATATCTCGTTAGATCCACGGCGATCATCTCAAGAGGGCGGATTACCATTTTATTCGCAACCCTCTCGACATGGGTATCAAATGAAAGGGTATCATAAGTAAAAGACAATACACAATATAATATATCCTCAATATATCGTCACTAGTTATTCGATAAATTTTTACTAGCACTGTTGATGCCAAATAGCATTCGATGATTAGAAAAAAGTGTTCATATAAAAATGGTTAGTCGTTCGTACACTCAAAAGATTCGTAAATCGGCAATAATTTTGGTAGGACCTGTTCTCATCATACATCTAAAATTATTCGAACTGGATAATAAAAATTTTATTAAAATTGAGCAATGCGATATTAAAGCTGTCACTTCTGCAAAATTGCATATAGGAGGTTGAAATTATGAAGTGATTAGTGTTATATTCCATACAGAAACAAAGTCATTACATCAGCATGTTGAGACAAAAATCGAGCTGGTTATGGATCAATGATTCCATAGCGCAGGAAAAATCTTGGCCGAGAAACGCGAAAGGATCTTATGTTTATCCTTACTAATATTATAAATGCGAAAGTAACTCTGTCTGTCTGTCTGTTACGCTTTCACGCCTAAACCACCGGACCGATTTTAATGAAATTTGCTACAGACATAGCCTAGACCTTGGAGACGGACATAGGCTACTTTTTATGGAGAAGAAAAGGGTTAAAGGGGGTGAAATGGGGTTCAATAAGTTGTAAGGGGATTTTTTTTCTTTACTTTTTTTCTATTGTATCAAGGAAAGCGGTAGTTTGCCGAGTTTGTAAGGGCAAACAGCTAAAGCCTTATTTACGCCTAAACATAGAAAACAAGGTGTTTTTTTTATAAAATTATGCTATTTTGCTATTTATCACCTTTTTATAGGCAATATAAGTAATTTTACATTTGTAACCGATAACCAAAATATAAATTATTTATTATTCCATGAGTTTTTTTTCCTATCATTCTTTTTTTTCTTTACATTAAGTTATTTCAATTGCTCAATAAATGAGATGGTGCTACTAGTTAGTCGAAAAGTGTTTACTCGCACTGTTGACGCCAGATGGCATTAGATGATTAACAAAATGTATTCAATTAAAGTGGTTAGTCACAACTATGGTGTCAGATTGCGTTAGGTACTATAAAAAACATATGTATGTAGTTCACAGTACAAATGTACAGTAAAATTTTGAAATACCGAATGCCGAGTTCGCAATCGTAATTTATTTCTAAAAATATAACATATTCGTTACAAGTTAGTCAAATTCAGCACTGTTGATGTCAAATAGCATTCCTTATCATTTCGATGATTAACAAAAAGTGTACGAATGGTACATCTCAAGAGGGCGGATTACCATTTCCTTCACAACCCCCTCGACATGGGTATCAAATGAAAGGGTATGATAAGTAGAATGCAATAAGCTATGTCGTAAAATCCATGGCGACCGTCTCAAGAGGGCAGATTACCTTTTCTTCACCACCCCGTCGAATTGGGTGTCAACTGAAAGGATATCACAATTAGAATACCATAAGCGATATAATATTCTGAATATACTGTTTGATCCACGGCGGTCATCTCAAGAGGGCGGATTACCATTTTCTTCACATACCCACATATCAAGTGAAAGGGTATCTTAAGTAGAAGACAATAACCGGACATTAGACAATAGTGATATGGATTAGTCAAGATGAATCGTTAATAGCATGAAATAATTAAACACGTGCATTTACGAACGAATTCAGTGCGGCTCAGTCTGTAATGTTTCTAATAAAATTTGTTACATTTCGAAGGACATCAAAGATTCATGCTAGGTATACAACGAACGCGCCAGCCAATTTGTTCGCGGTTGATAATACTTTATTGAGTTTTAAATATAAATTGGCAGTTGTATAATTCCTTTGAATTCGTTCCTAAATGCACGTGTTTAATTATTTCATGCTATTAACGATTCATCTTGACTAATCCATATCACTTCTTTTTCTTATAAGTGTGTTTTAAACTGTCCCAATAAATAATTTCCGCGCCCACGAACTTCTAAATCACATTTTTAATGTTTTTTTGGTGGGATATCACTCACAACTCAACGCATACATCGTGAACTGGGCGAGAAAAACAGTTCATACGCCACTGTACGCTAGATCGACGCCTTATCCACTCATCCACCGGTCTTCTATCAATTTCACGACAATAAAGTAATTTGCTCGGTACCTATGAAAAATTCAGGGTGGACTAATATTAACAGTTTGCCTATGTAGCTTTCAGCAATTCCTTTACCAGAATTAATAAAAAATAGGACGGGCACCGGCACCAAAAGCAAAATAGTCCGCATTACAAAATTATGCGTGAGCAGGAAAAAAATACCTATACGTGGAGTTGATAACCTCCTTCTTTTTTGAAGTCAGTGAAAAATAAAAAAATTCCTTCATTGTAACAGTTTTGCACTCGACTGCTTTGTAGACATTGATAGTTAGAAAACCCGTTACAAATTGAATATAATATTACCATAGTTGCTGAAAGAACGTAATTCGTTTGATAGGTTTGGTCATATTTTAGCAATTGAGCAGAATGAAAAAAATTCAACAGAAATCAGAAGCGTAGGTAATAGTGTAATTAATAAGAAAAGGGCAAGCGGTTCGGAAAATTGCTGATAATTGTAAAGTTGGCATAGCAGCGGTTTCGCGGATTGAAAAAAAAAAAAAAAATATATGGCGGCACTTTCCGTTCTCCACTAGAATTAAAAAGTTAACGGACAGAGATGCTCGTAGCATAGGATAATTGCTTACTTCAGGTATTGCAAAATATCCACATGACGCCGTTGCCATATTAGGTAAAGTCACTAGCGCGTGCACCGCAAGAACGGCGCTGGAAAGAATAGGACTGAAAGCCGTAGAAAAAAAGTAAACCAGTACTTTCCAAAAAATATAAACAAAAGGCAAGAATTTGTAAATAGGTTAATTCTTCTTGTTTTATTAATATTGCTAGGTTATATTTAATAATAATAATAATAATTTATTTAACATTGAACAAAAGAACATAATTCTTACAACCGTACAAACAAAATATTAATTGGGTGACAGAGATGAAATGAATATACCATACTACAAAGTAAAAAACAAATAATATTAACAAAATATAAAAAATAATGGGGGGCGAACGGCTAACAAAGACCTCGGAAAGTGGTGGCACCCGATTTGTCACTTCTGTCAAAACCCGAGAAAAGTCACTGCAGACGAACACCTAGCAGACCTGTTTGCAAGTCCTAATCCCACCTCCCCGCGGTGCCCCCTGGGGTACTTCTTCGGAAGGAGCTAACGGGAGACGGGCGAATGGCGAGCTCTCTGCGCCACAAAACAGAGTTTTAAGTCGATTGGGCTGAGGGTTAGCAACCCGCTCCCATAAAAAACACCGAATCGGCGTTCCGCCCTATGTCCCATGAGGGATTAAAGGAGTTTAAAGAAGAAGAAGATAAAAAATAATGTTTTAATAATAAAAAAAAATGGCAAGAAAAGAAGATAAATGAAAAGAAGATTCAAAAAGTGAGTGACCCTACAAGTTGTTATTTGTTAGATGTTCCTTCAAAAGCCTGTTGAATAATCGCCAAGAGGACGCTCTCCGCACATAGACGGGTAGTTTGTTTCACATCCGAGCAATTTGGAACAAGTAAGAGCGTTCACCATATACTGTTCGTATACGAGGCACCAAAAGTGTGCTAGATTGTCTGCTTAGTTGCAAGAAGTTAAGGTTTTGAAATAAATATCCAGGGTATCCGCTGTGTTTAAGTTTAAAAGTGAATTTTAATCGGTGATATTTTAGGTAGTTTTCAAACGTCATACCTAGCAGAATGAGAGCATAGGGCGTGATATGATCAAAACGACGCAATTTAAAGGCAAAACGAAGGGTATCATTGAACGCGACTTTTATTTTTCTTGAACAGACAGCATCAAGTTTTGAAAAAATTAGGCTTCCGTACGTGAAATGGGGCAATACCAGAGCCTTCGCCAGTCGTATACGTAAAGCAAGAGGCAATAGATTAGAGGATACCCAAAGTTGGCGAAGGCAGGCATACCACCTTACGAAGGACACTTCTGGTTTGGTTACAGCAACTGAATTTATAGTCGAGCTCGACTACTCCCAGATTTATTACAGAGTCAACATAGGGTAAAACATTACCATTAATTTTAATTGGGAACAGATTTTCAATGTCAATAGGAGTTTTGCTGACGACAAGGCAGGACGACTTGGTAGGGTTCAGCAGTAATTTATACCGAACTGACCATTCAGTCACGCGTTTCAGATCACTGTTTAGCTGAACAGTATAATCCTCGATAAGCTCAAGAAGTTGCTTAAATAGATCTGCACATCATCAGCATATAGATGAATGGAACAATGTTTGACTACATTTGGGTCGTTTATATAAAGGCTGAAAAGCAAGGGGCCCAGGATAGAGCCTTGAGGTACTCCACAATGAAGAAGCGCTGGTTCGAAGAAAGATTCTTGTACCTTAACAATTTGAGAGCGCTCCTGTAGATAGGTTTCAAAAAGTTTGACTGCAGTAGGGCCGAGTCCAAAATTTCTGCCTAGTTTTTCAAGTAACATCATATGGTCAACTGAGTCAAATGCTTTTGAGAAATCGAGTAGAACTAAGATTGCAATTTTATTGTTATCAAGTGACTCAAGAATATCAGTTCAAACTTTAAAGAGTGCCGTTTCGCAGCTGCGCCCAGACCTGAAACCAGATTGCCATACAGAGAGAAGGCTACTTTGATTTAGATAGTACATGAGCTGCTTAGCAATAATTTTTTCAAAAACTTTAGAAAGGAAACATACATAGAAGACTGATTGGACGGAAGTCAGATGGTTGCGAAGGAGAGACCTTTTTCGGAATAGGTACAACAAGAGCCTGTTTCCATTGGCTAGGAGAGAAACTGTAAGGCAGGTGTTAAAAATATGAGTAAGGACATTAGATATAAATGGGGCGATCAATTTCATGAACTTTGGAGAGACATTGTCATCACCCACGGCGTTTGATTTGACAGAGAGTTACTTTCAGAAATGGTTGAAAAGTACTCGTTTAAAATATTGGGCTCTACAAACACTTGTTGAGAATCATTCCCATACGTACCCAAATCACGAATATTGCCCCATAATTTTTTTGGGGGTAAATTAATGTCGAGCTGATTTTTAGCGTAGGATCGTTTAGCAGATCGTAGAAGAGCAATCGTTTTATTACGGACTTTTTTATACATCTTACGAACTGCTTCACTGCGCGTCCTTTTGTATTGATGGTAAAGAAAATCGCGTTCAGCCAATGAAGAATGTATTTCAGGAGTTAACCAGAGACAGCGCTTGGGATGAATTTTAATTGGGACAAATTGCTCAAAGAGAGCAGCTATAACCTCATTAAAATTTTGAAGTTTTATGTCGCCGTATTCGAAGTCAAGACGTTGTCCCACGAAGCCGCAATGCATTCATTACCAAGTAGCTCTAGATTGATACTCTTAAATTCTCTAAAAGAAATAGAGCGAAACTGGGGAATGGGAAGGAGCTGCATCTTATAGGAGAGAAAGAGAAGATCATGATCGAAATTACTAGGAGGGGTGAGTTGGTTGTGAAAAACCACTTTCGCAATGTCACCTACACTGCAAACCCCAGAATATTTTTGGCGTGTGAAATTAACACACTACACACTTTATAAGCGTGTAAATTCGATTAGCCGTGTTAAAATAATGCACTTTAGCAATATGGTGTGTTAAAATAATGCGGATAAAAAGACATGTGTGTTAAAATCACACACATCTAGCGTATAATATTTTTTACACGCTAAAGAAATTGCAACGTTTTATCGTTTCACGTCTTAAACGTGTGAAAATCAAACGTTTTGCATCATTTCACACACTTCACAAAATTAATACACATGAGAGTATTAATTAAAGGAAAGTTATGACAATTGTACTCAATGACACTAATAAAACCATTTTTTAATTTTTTTTTTTTTATTATAAAAAGGAAATTTTTCACATAATACTTATTTAGCCATAAAATTCATTTCTTTCATGATTCAATAAACATATGTAATTATAATATTGAGTTTCAACATAAATTAATGGATGCGGAAATAATATATTATCATAGGCTATTATATTCTTCAGACTTGAAGTAGTTTTTTGTACACAATAAGCATTCAGCTTATCATCAAAAAGCAATGTATTTAAATACCAATATATAAAATAAATATTATCAGAGATGACAAAAATTTCTTTGATTTGACCGAATTGCGGTAAACTATCATCATTGCACTCTAAAAGTATTATAGACTTTGGTTTAAATTCTGTACCATAGATTTCTACTTTAGGTGTACGTAATAATGCAAAATTGTTTCGACTTTCTTCTGGTATAATAGAATAAAATAAATTGCCATTTGGTAAATTGTTTAATACAACTGTAACACCAGCATAAATTGTATGGCCTTGGTATAAATATTTTGTACTTGTACCAGGTAATGATGCCAAATTACCACATAATCTGGCTTGATGCCTGTAGGCACAAGTATATGCCATATTTTTAAAATTTTTGACTACAGGCACTAAATATTTAAAGTACGCATGTGCATTTTCAAATCGAAAACAAGATTGTTGACGTATTGGGCCTAGTAACCGAATAAACCTTGGTAAATGAAGAAGAAAATGTATTTTGGGAATTAAACAATTTGGGTATAAAGTAATAAAGTTTCTTATGTAAAGTTCGATCATGAGAACTAATAAATCTATTGAAGTTTCGCTTATTTCATAAGCTAAACATGTATTTAATATTTGTAATAAGCGTATATGTGAACATAGTCTGTTTTTAATTCCATCATCTATACTATTCTCTACAGAATCTTTTATCAAAAATGGTAGAAAGTGTGCTAACGTAAACATTTGTGAGGCATTTTGACGAAGTGTGCCATTCGGAGCTAAATGCTCCTTTAAAATAACAGCTGGTATGTCACGTTTGAAATGACCATAATAATTAAAATGAGTTCTCCATAAATTAAAATCTTTAATAGTAAAAACTTCCTTTTCAACAATTAAGTAACACAGTAGTTGCCTACATGCTACCTGTACAATACCCTCAATCAGAATGTGCATTGCGTCTGGAGGTAAACTTTGTGTAATATCGAAGTCTAAAATATCTAATAACGGACTTTTATTATTGACTCCATACCTTTTTTGCCAAAATTTCAGATTTCTTCTAAGAATATTCGGATCATCAAATACTGCCACATAACGACCATGATCGAGCTTATTTCTTAAAAAACATTGTCGTTCTGAAAATATATTTTTCCAATCATCCGCAGTTATCATGCAATGACGACAAAAACGATAAGCTGCAACAGATAATTTGAATCCTCCTAAGAAAGCAGAGGCTGGCGTATCTCCTGCACAAAATAACAAGGATCCTTTATAGATTTTTTCCTCATTTGCGTTTATTCTAATTGATATGCCTTCTGTTTGAAGTAAATTTATATCTTGAATAAAAGGTTTTAATAACGCTGATAGGGCACCATCCTTATTAAGCCACTCTGTTTTTGTTATTGCTAACAATTGAATTCCATTTTTAGAACTCCTAACTCGTGGGTCAATATTTCCAATTGTCCAATAGAACATAGATAGTTTTTGACATTTGGAACTAACCCCTAACGGATTTGCCACTCCTAAGTCATCATAGTATAATATTATTGCTAACGAATTCGGATGAGCTTTAAAAAAATCGTTTTCTTTATACACAGTTCCATCCAAAACAGTTTTATAAATATTATTCATATTTGTTGTTGAAAACTGGAGATGATTTCTAACATCTTCATTATTCAATAATAATTTCAAATTTTTTAAAAATGGTACAACATAAGCACTCCGTTTTATTTCTTCTAACACCGGCTGACCATTTTTCTTCTTGTTCCAAGCTAATTCTCTGTAAATGGTGTGCTCTACTGGTAAAATTAATTGAAATTTATCAATTAAAACTTTATCCAACTTCTTTTTGGAATCAATGGATGAAAACAAATATGAAGAAGTATATTCCTCCATAAATAACTTCTGGACTATGTGAAGGTCTATCAAATTCGAATGTGGTTCGACCCTTCGTTTCAATTCATTCTATGATGTTAATTAAGGGTTTTTTAAGTAACATTGGAACTATGTCATGAACAAAATATTACCATAATTATAGATGTGTACATAGAAATTAACTCTTGAACACCTGAAATTATGTTGTCAACTGCTGTCTGTGAGATTTTGCACTTTTCTCGAATGTTTAATATGAACTTAGCGGCGTGCAATGAAAGAATTTCTTCTCCTGACATTTGAAATTGATCTGTTTCACTGGAAATAAATTATACAAAATATGGAAAAAAACATTAAAACTTGCCTTCTACGATATCATCATTATCATCATCGTTTTGCAAGTAAACTTCTGGTCCAACGTTTTCAATATTTTGAATTTCATGTTGAGAATGACTTCGCCACAGATGTTGTTGAAATGTCTTCCATTTTTGGAAAGTTACTCCACATCCGTCATGATTGCATTTAACCATAAAATTAACGTCCATTCTATGATAACGAACTACATGACGAATTAAATCATCCGATGTACACACGGCAAAACACATTTGACACTTAATTGTATTTTCCATCTAAGCAAGCTTTGAAGAATTGTATGTAAGAAAATCACACCAAGTAATTTGCACAAGTTTCTAAGAACACTGGAAATTTGTCAACCTAGCGGGAATAATAGTGAGCGTTGCAGTCAAGAAAAGGAATACATATAACAAACCTCCCTCGAATATGTACATATATTTTTAACTTCCAAATGCACTGAAGATAGATTTTAAAATTTCTCTTTTTCTTTTGAGGAATATTTCTATTTCCATGGGCTCGTTTATTGGGGCAATAAAATACATGCATATTACAATTCGTTCCCAACAAAGGCACGGTTAGAACCCTTCCACAGTCACAGCCCTTGTAAGAACAAAATTTTATGGCTGTTTTTGCTCTAAAAAAGTGATGAGTCATTCGTATTTTTTTTTTGTATTCAGTTCATGCACAACCTTCTACATATATAGTAAATATAGAAGGTTGTGGTTCATGCATATTTCGGTTTTTTTAACAATGCTTTTGTCTTAGTTTCTTTGTGATCGAAGCATAATTTCGAAGCATTGGAAAAGTTCATTTTCAGTTCCGCCGTGATATTGAAAAGTTGTTTGTGTCTGAAGTGTCCAGTGTTCAGTTTCAGTATAAATTCAAAATCTATCAAGTGCTTTTTTTAGTGATTTTATAGTAAAATCAACGTGGTCAAATAGTTAATTTTGCTCATAGCTTCTTATATTTTAACCTATTGCTATATGAACTTGTTAAAAGATGGAGAAAACTATCTTTTGTAAGATTGGCCTGCGATGTAAATCACTTACCTTTCAAAGCAGAAACAATGAATGTGATTGTGACGCCGTTCGTCGTTGTCTTGTGGATGCTTGTGCCAAAGACAAAGTTCTCAAGGCAATGATGTTTAATAAACATATAATCTTGCAACGTAATCATCCAAGAAGAAATAATTTTTTGTGTGATATCGAAGAAGATGAGGAGATTAAGGACGATGAAGACATTCATGTAATTTTAATAGATATAGAACAACCTAATGAAAAAAAGAGCCAACCTGAACCATTAATTATATATGAAGAGCCACCTGAAGAAATACAAACGTCCGGGAAATTGGAGACATCAGTGGTAAGTTTATTAAGTACAAATAGTAAGCACTTCTTTAACAATTCTGTGTGTCAATGAGTTTTACATAATAAACATATTTCTATGTACCATAGATGACAAAAAGTGGCATACAATTCAAAGTTAATGAACTCGATTGTATTGATAGCTCGTCTGAAACAGTAATGGGTTTTTTAGACCAGCTAGATGCAAATTATGTTGATCCTAAAAATATGTCAATCGCAGCAGATAATGTTAATGAGAGCACAGCTAATAATGAAGCGGAGTTGCTACCGAAAAAACTTGTTAAAAAAAGTACACGTGAAAATTCTCCTGTACCATCTACAAGTAAAAACTGGAATCCAACATCTGTACCGTATCCTGCACAGCTTCCCAAATTCACTTTAAAGTTACAAACTATTTATGATCAGGGTAAACTAATTAATTACATGAAAGATTTTATATTTTTTTGGGCAGTGAATCTCGAGCACATTACAAATAATGAGCCATCTAGAAGAGATTATCAAAATTATTCGAGAACAATAGTTGATACATATCCTGAAGTTGGTGGCGGTAATCATGGTTATGTGAGCGGATAATTTCTTGTTCATTCATCATAAAAATTACTTTATTATTACAATTTATTTAGGGTTTAGTATCTCAACAACTAAGTAGCTGTATACGCAATCGGCGAGCACAATTAAAAAGAAAGTTGGCTGGTCCAGAGAAAAAGGGGAACGCAATAAGGAAAACAACTTTAGTGTTTCCAAAGGTGAAGCATTCACTTTCTGAAAAGGACATGGAAGCAGCAGAAAATGAACTTAAAAAGAAAAATAATGTGACGGACACTCCACATGTTCGAAGATTGCTTGAGGAGACATTAAAAGCCAGGAGAAATTACATCCACGAGAAAATCAGCAGAATAAGAGAGATTGAAGAAAAGTATCCACAATTGATGGAATTCGATCTGGTAAAAATAGTTTCATGTTTTCAATTGTGTTTAGTAATTAATTTGTACGATTTGCACAGATAAATTATGTATTTTCTTAGTTATTGACAATTATGTTTTTTAAAAGTATAAATTTCTGTAGAGTGATTATAGTAACATATGCAGAAAAGTTATTCGAACAATATCTTTACACAATTGAAATATTCTAATTTATAAGTACATAAACCCAGAATTTTAATTAAAATGTATTTTGCAGATGCTGTATGAATTCGAACTGATTAAAGAAATAAGAATAGAAACCATAAGTGGAAATTTGGATTGTATGTTCAAGAAATTAAAAATATTCTATGGCATAAATGATGAATCTGAGGAATCAAAATCTGCTATTTTATGTAAATTGCAGGAACAGCTTATTAAAAAAAAGGACCGGAGACAATGCGATGAATTGTTTATTGTTCAGCGGGTAGGTTTATGAAAATACGAAAATTATTTTTTGATACCTTTGTATTAATGTCACTAAACATTATAAATATTTTTAATATTTTTTTATATATATAACTTTCTTAACGTTTTTGCAGGCACTTTCCTCCACGGATAATTTGATAACAGTAGAAAACGCGTCACCTAGATTAGTTTTGTATTGTTATGAAGGATGTATTGCAACTTCATTTATAGTTGCTGACACTGTTAAAGTGAATATAACAAATCCAACCATAAATAGGTGTTTGGTAGGTTTAATTGCTGCATACTTCGCATGGGATACACAATACCCCTCTGCGTATTTCAATGTTTTGCAATATTTAGAATATGAAATGTTGCAAAAAAAAATTAAGAATACCATGGCAGTGGATAAGTTTATACGTCAAGTAACTAATTTCAAAAAGCAAAATTAATATTAGTTGTTTTTCCTTTTTTTAAATTAAAGTTGATTTTTTTTTACATGAAGATTAGATAGTTATTACAATCAAATATTATCACATATTGAAATAGTATGTTTAATTAGTGCTTTAAATAAAAATATTAAATAATTATTCCGACTTTTTCATGTAATGTTTTATTTTAAAATGTATTAGTCTAATAGAAATATTCCTTTTTATAATTATGACGTTTACATACAGGTATATAATAGTGTTGAAGCTCGTTAATATAAATATATATATTTTTTGTTAATTAATAAATAATTAGTTTATTACAACAATGTCAATAAAGAAATACATTTATTTTTATAACCTTGAACTCAACTGTAAACATACACTCTATTATTTCGTTAAAAATGGTTAAGATATTAACAACACCTTTATATCGAATGTACAAAAATTAGTTTATTAAAATTAATTTAACAAACAAAGTAAAATAGATGAATGCATTTCGACCGATGTAATCGGTCATCATCAGCAACACGGCTAGCACTAAAGGTCTATGACTCCTATGGAACTCCATAGACCTTTAGTCCTCGCCGTGTTGCTGATGATGACCGATTATATCGGTCGAAATGCATTCAACTATTTTACTTTGTTTGTTAAATAAATTTTAATAAACTAATTTTTGTACATTCGATATAAAGGTGTTGTTAAGAACCATTTTTAACGAAATATTTGGCGTATTTAAAACACACGCATTAAGTGTGTTACATATACACGCTTTTCGCGTGTTGAATTTACACGCTTTCCACCTGTTAAATTTACACCCATTTTGCGTGTTAAATTTACACGCTTTTCGCGTGTTAAAAATTAACACGTTTTAAATGTGTAAAAAGTGACTACATGATTTAACACGCGAAATACGTTTTAAATTCACACACTTGGGTTTGCAGTGTACCAACAAATAATCAAGTTGTGATGGTATGGTAGCATTAAAAAAGGTGGGCAAGCAATTGACTATTTCTAGGTTGAGGATCTGACAAAGATGAAACTAGTTGTTTAAAGAGGTACTAGGTTTAAGCACATTAATATTTAAGTCACCACAAGTAATGATATTGTGATATTTAAAAATAATACAAGGCAACACTGATTCTGCGGCATGGGTATTATTAGTCAATTATAGGTAATTTTGGTCTCCTGAAAACGAAAATAATAATATTTTTGTTTATTTGACTCTACTTTTTGAGATAAAGGCAGTCCATTTATACTGAAAATTTAATTTTAAATATTTTTTTAAACCTTCATTTTAAAATTAGCAAATTATTCCAAATAACAAAAGTGCTATAAATAACTCAAAAAATAATAAAATTAATTATACAAACAAAAACATATCCATAAGATTTAAGAAAAACGTTTTGTATGGGATTTTCTACGGTGTTTTTGGTCAGGACAGTCTCTTTGCAAGTTCCAGCAGTAATCTGCCATCATATGGCGATCCCAACGGCCTTGATATCTTTCCTCCATTATCTTGATATCCTCATAGAACCGTTCCCTTTGTTCTTCGCTATAATCACCCAGGTTGTCAGGAAATTTATCTAAATGACTGTGCAAATAATGCAATTTGACACTCATATTAGCTCCTAGACAGGTATTCACAGTCGATTCTTAAGCATGGACTTAAGAATTTCTTATTAAGTTCGCCTTATTTGAATAAGGCGTTCTTAAGGAATCATGTATTCACAGTCATGCCTTAAGGTGAACTTTATTAAGCAATTGCTAAGCATTTCCTTTGTTATTTTCCAGTAATTCCACTATTTATGTCATCTCCTAGGCAGTAGTGTATTTTAAGATTTAGCGCCCTGGGCCTATAAGATTTGCCGCCCCATAAATTAACGGAAAAAGAGAAAATGTGCAGTGCAGAAGAAAATACGAGATGCTATATAGATGTGCTTCCTTCAAATCCTTATGCTTAATAAATAGATTAACTTAGGCTTAGCTTAATTTCATGTGACATCAGGAATTGTTTTTAAAGAACATATTCCTCTTGTCAATTGTCCAGAAGATTATTTGGGTATAATTTTTGGAGTAGTAAAGTCGATCCACACATATCCATAACGTCACGGCGGCTTCAGTGCAGTACGGGGAGCATCAGTGAAAAAAATATCGGTACGACATTATTCCCACACTCAAACCTGTCACTGATGTCACTGAACATTGAGCACTGATACCGAAAAGTCGGTGCTGTGTGAATGTCAGTGAAAAATTCGTCACTGAAGCCAATGATATGTAAAGCGTAGGTGGCTTACCGTCATGGATATGTGTGGATTGGCCTTTACGCGGTTAACTCTAATTTCTGCTTCAGACTTTGTATCCAATTTGCAACCCAATTACAATGAGCGCAAGGAACTTTCTGCAGCAATAAACTTTCTCTACTTTTTATAATCAAAAGTGTTCTAATTTAAAAATAATGAAACGAAAATAGAACCGCAAGATATGAAGGTTCATTTTGATTTAGCTCTTACTGCTGCAGCTTTATTATGTCCACTCGTATTTCCTTCTGTAGGCGCGAAGCTTGCATTTCTTGCCCTGTTCTCATTGTAATTGAGCCTTAAGAACGCGAAATTGGTGGTTACTGCATCTTATGAAGATTTCCGTCTCCTCAACGTGCAATAATTGGTGGCATATTTGGAAAAAAGGCATATTTGGAGTCTATATGGGAAGTGTCCCCCACGTGACGTCAGCACTAAAATACCGTTTACGGTATACAGTCTTTAACATTACCTTGATTCTGTTCCGTACTTACTGATCTTAGCCTGCAGGGCATTACATCCCACAACCGTATTGCCAGCATTGTCATAAGATTTTCCTCTGAAACGTTAATGTCGAAATTCAGTATTTTGAAGGTGTTTAGCCGTTATCAGCATGTTTGCCGCTTTGTGACCCGTATTTGGTAGTAAGCAGACACAATTAACGAAAGTTGGTCTAGATTTGTTGCTGGTTTTATAAAAGTTATTTTTCTCTCAGTATGTTAAGTAACGGTTATTAAAGATTCCAAAGCTGATCACAGGAATAGGCTGCGCCGCCCCTCACAAGCTGGCGCCCCGGGCCATGGCCCTCATGGCCCTAGGGTAGATACGCCACTGCTCCTAGGTAACTTAAGCAATTGCTTATTACATAATTTTTTTAATTAAAGTGTGAAAAATTATATTGAAAAATGGATTTGTTTTCGTCGGTAAGTGATATTGATGATATAAGTGACATAGATGATGGTGAAGAGGAGAATGTTAGACACATCCGTAGATCTTTGCGTGACCGACTAAATCCTTTTGAATATTATGATGACACTGAATTTAAAAGGCGGTTTACATTTAATAAAGATTCCGTACGCTACGGTATTCTGCCAACAATTCGTGAAGGTTTATCTAGAATAAATAATCGGGGTGCACCTATTGCACCAGAATTTCAGCTGCTTGTATGTTTAAGGTATTACGCAACAGCAAGTTTTCAGGTAATAAGGGATTTTTCATTACAATTTGATACTCCTCAAATTTAACATCTTGAATTTATGACATTGTAGAGTAACTTCGGGTATTGTGGTATAGGCGGGCAATGTGGTATATTCAATTATCTCGGAAACTAGGTTCATTCTGGCAACACAAATAATATGGAAAGATGACGATGTTAAAAGGAAAAGCGAAACATGTTTTGACACGTGCAAGCTCAGTTCTGATTTAGTTCAATTGCGTGAAATGTTTTGAACTGTTCAATCAACTTTTTTTGTGCTTAATTTAAAAGTGTCTATAATCTTAAGAAATAATAGTTTTTGAAGTGATTTGTCTAATAAATTACAACTATTAAGTATTCAATTTTGATACATTAATGTGAGTTTCATTATCAATATTTCAGTTTAATACATAAAATTAGTTTTTGGGAACGAGTTAAAATCGGCTAATGTGGTATAGCTTACGACGGTTAATGTAGTATAGTGTACCACATTAGCAGCAATAAATTTGTTTGAACTAATTTTTGTCAATTCGATACGCAATCTTTTGCAGAGCTAAGCTCCAAACATGCCAAAAAAAGGAGAAATACGGAAATGGAATGTTGAAGATATGGAGAAAGCTATAATTGCCGTAAGAAGCGAGGAAATGGGTATTCTGCTGGCGTCAAAAACATTTTCAGTCCCCCACACTACACTACAACGCATGGCGAGAAGCGAAAGAACTGTGCAGGAGCTCCTGTCAACTAGATTGGGTCGTAAGCCAATTTTCAATGAAAATATTGAAAATGACCTGGTTCAATACGTTTTGGAGATGGAGTCACGCTTTTGGGGGCTTACTAGAATGGACATACGATCATTAGCATTCCAAATAGCGCAAAGAAACAACATTCCAAATAAATTTTCTGTTGTGGCAGAGTGTGCCGGAAAAGATTGGTTTTATGGGTTTTGTAAACGACACAAGAATGTATTAAGTTTGCGTCAACCCACTGGAACATCTTTTGATCGAGCGGCAGGTTTTACCCGTGAAAATGTAGAGACATTCTTCAATTTACTAGAAAAAGAGTATCATAAGCACAAATTTCCAGCAAGTCGCATTTGGAATGTCGACGAAACGGGACTCTCAGTGGTACAATCCAAACAGCCAAAAGTGCTGGCCCAAAAGGGAAAGAGGCAGATAGGAGCCATGACTTCTGCAGAACGTGGATCTCTTATAACCGTAATTACCTGTATGAGCGCTGGGGGTGCTTTTCTTCCACCGTACTTTATTTTTCCCCGCAAGAATCATAATCCGCTTCTTATGAAAGATGCACCACCTGGATCTGAGTCGTCATGCCACATATCTGGATGGGTGCAAATTCCAATATTTACGAAATGGTTTAAGCATTTTTTGGCTTTTACAAAATCATCAAAAGACGAACCAGCTTTGCTAAATTTGGATGGGCATTATAGCCATACCCGAAATGTGGAACTTATAGATCTTGCACGTGAAAATGGTGTGGTAATAATTTCTCTGCCGCCACATTCGACACATAAAATGCAGCCACTAGATAAAACTTTCATGGGGCCTTTAAAAACTTATTATAATGATGAAATTAGACGTTATTTCCGTGAACAAGGCCGGAAACTTACTCAATATGACTTAGTTGGAATGTTTACTAAGGCCTATTTGAAAGTTCAAACTGGTCAAATTGCTATAAGTGGCTTTAAAACCACAGGAATTTATCCTTTCGATAAAAATATTTTCTCAGAAGCGGATTTTATAGCTGGAGAGAAGAGCAATTTGGAAGAGCTGGCTCCAGCAATGGACGCAACTGCAGAGCCTACTACGCACAGGTCCGAAGAATCTCTCTCATCTACGTATGATTGCAGTGCTAGTACAAGTAAGCAGCCAAAAAATCGAGCCCTTAGAATGAAACAGACCTAACTCAAAATTCCCAAAACTTTTGAATTTGCTATAAACTCACCTTAAAACGCCTACTCTAGAACTCTGTAGTGAAAAAGAACCCGAATTATATGTAAAAAAGGAGCAGCGTAAATCACGGGTCACTTTTTTCGATCGCACTATTCACCTATGAATGAACACTGTACTTTCTTGCTCATTTCTCACAAATTGCAATTTTTGATTTAGTTCACTTTCATTCTAAGGGTGTGAAATAATCTAATTCACAATTTCACAGGTAAACACCACGTGACCCCTTGGGAAATATCCCCCCCACCGAAAATTAAGAGGGGTTTACCTGCTAACAGAGGAAGAAAATCAAAGGCAACTGTTTTGACTACTTCACCTAATTAAAGGGAATTGGAAGTTAGCATACAAAAAATAGTCAACAAGCGAAACCCCATGCCGAAGGAGGAGACCACTAAAATTAAAAAATCTTTAAAACAAATTCGTGGGCGTAAAAAAGAAATAGTTCTATCGTCCAGCGAGTCAGAACAAAGTCTTAACTTGCAAGAATCAGATGGCGAAGACGAGTTTGAGAATGTTCCGCCATCAAAAGAATCATTTTGCACTTTTTGCAATAAACGTTGGAATGAGGATGCAACAGTGGTCAGGTGGATTTCATGCCTACAGTGTGAAATGGTCTGGGCTCACGAAAAATGTGTACCAAATAAAAGCGCTATATTTCTATGCCAGTCTTGCTTATAAGTGTAAGCCCAAAGGGCATTTTTTATTATTAACGTAAAAAACATTAAAAAAAGAGAAGACTGTTTTCTTTAATTTTTATTTGTTATTTGTTTAATCAAGAAAGTATTTTCCGTTTTTTGATATTTGTAATAAAAATTACAAAAAAAATATCTTGTTTATCTAAACATTTCCAAACCCTTAGTTGAAAGGATAGCATTAACCGGTAATGTGGTATAGTATACCACATTAGAATACTTGCCTATACCGAATTACCCGCCATTTTTCCAAGATGACACTTTTGGGGTTAAGTCCGTTTTTCAAAAATATATTTTTTAATGTTCACTGGAATCATTCGACTAAAAGAGAATTTTGAAGGCATTACTCCAACGATAAACTCCTATCAATTTGATAAGATTTGGCTTCATACTTTTACAGTAATCGTCAAAAAAGGAAACGGTATACCACAATACCCGAACTTACTCTATTGAATTTTGTTTTAGTTACCTATTGGCGACAAAATGCAAATTTCTGAGCCACCCGTTTCGAGAATCGTGTTTCGAATCAGTTGTTTGCTTGCAAGTTTAATTAATGAATACATAAAATTCCCGAGCGATCCTGGTGCTCTAAATAAACATCGACAGATGTTTAATGAGCTTGGAAGAGGAAGTGGGACAATTGGTTTACCTGGAGTTGACGGAGCGATCGATTGTACGCATGTCAGATTAGTATCTACCAGATTCCATAATCTCGAAGAAATTTACAGAAATAGGAAGGGATATTTTTCTTTGAATGTGCATGTAAGTTGGAAGTCATGATCTGTTTTGCATTCTATTACAACAAAAGGTGATATTTTTACGTGTAGGCTGTTGTTGGCCCTAAAATGGAATTTTTAGATATTGTCCCAGAATGGCCAGGTGGGGCACATGATAGTAGGATTTTTCAAAATTCTGCGAAATATGTACATGCGTTACATGGAACGACAGTCTGATGGCATTCTTGTTGGAGATAAAGGATATGCTTGTTTGCCTTTTTTAATGACCCCCATTCCAAATCCAGAAACTTATACTCAATTAAGGTAAATATCGATAGTCAAGCGCAAGTTTTGCGAAAATAGTTTTTTCAGCTTTTATGAAATTATTAGTCATTCTTCATATAATAATGCAAAGATTAGACCATAGAACCGTAAATTGAGTGAGTTTTTTTGGAAAAATAAAGCAAGTTTTTACACTACTGGCCATATAATTGATAACAGTTTTTTCCTTCTCCTGTAAAATTGCTGAAATGGCGCTTATGACATTTTAACTTTCCAGTATCAATATTATTACCTTTTATCTATAATAACAATTATGTCATTGGTGTTCATATTTTATTACAGCTTTAACGCGGTGCAAATCAGAACAAGATTATTGTTGAACGAACGTTTGGAGTCTGGAAACGAAGATTTCCTTGCTTATCTAGAGGCATGACAACGAAACTGCTATGTTGTACAACAACCGTTGTAGCATGCGCAGTGTTGCACAACATGTCTTTAATATTTAATGATGTTTTGGAAGAAAATGAAGATGATAATACTGATGATGATGACGATGATGATCTTCATCCCAATTTTCTAAATGCAAATAATGGAGATGGATTTGCGGTACGCGATGGGCTTGTTGCTCGTATGTTTGTTTAAATAATTGGCTTTAGAAGCGATTCAAATGTTTTAATTACATTTGTATATTGGAAAATTATAAAGAATATCTATATAAAATATAAAGTATGTGAAAATAGTTATATATTTTTTTATTTTATATTAACGATTACATTTAATTTTTGTCTTTTATAAATTATAACGATGTTTTTTAAACTGATTGGTTTTGACGGAAAGACAAAAATTTGCTTGAAAGACAGGTATGTGAATGTACGAAAATTGGACAATTGTAATAGAGTGCATTAATGAATAAAAAAATTAATTTGTTCTAGCTCTGAGGAGGCATAAGCGGATTATGCGAAACGTCAGTCGTTTTTAATAAACAATAAGTCCTGAGTAGTGAGATTTTTTTTGCCCTCAGAACTGTTCCTCAAGGTCACACGATAAGAGAAAAAATCGTTTTGATAGAATTTTATATAACGCTCGGAATTATGGACTCCACAAACTTGATTTTTTCATTGTCAGATGTACCCGAAGAATTTCCCAAAAAAAATTCGTACATCGTAAAATTCATTTTACTAATTGCACTGGTAGTCCAGTTGTCGGAGACTTTGACCCAGCACAAAATGTGATATGGCTGAAAATTGGGTCATAGGTACTTTTTGGGGTGTAGAACACAATAAAAAAACCTTTGCTGCTCTAAAGTGTATGCTAACTTCACAATTTCGAAAACAAATTCGAAAATGTGGTTTTCGCATTATATCTCGAAAAAGAAAAAAAAAATCGAAAAACTAATATCACCACGTGAAAGAGCGGAAAATTCTACTAAAAGATATGTTATAACTTATTAAAAAAATGTTTGTTTATTATTATAAAAAATTATTACAAATAAGAAAGCGAGTTCGAAAATTCGACGCGCGCCAAATCCCAGAATTCAAATATTCAAGCGAGGCGTTCGGGGAAAAACTGAAATATCTTTGCCTAAAATCCACCAACAACAAAAAACAAAAAAAGCATTTTAAAGAGGACACTCTAAGCTTTTTAAGGAAGTCATTAGTTTTTAATTTTATTGTTTTTTTCCCATAGAAAAGTTGACCGGAAGTTATAATTTTTAAGATTTTTACTGATTTTTATAAAACTGATTCCTGCAACTTAAAGTTAAGCTTTAAAAAATTACTAAATATATAAAATGAAAGATAAAATCCTGAGCTTTAAGAATATATTATTCATTTTTTGATTAAGCATTCAGGTTAAAAGCAAACATTAATTAAAAACGCGTTAAAAAGTGCTTTGAAATATCATGAAGAAAAGACGCGCGCAGCGACGCCGTCAGCTGTGTTTTTGGAGCGCGTCTTTTGCTGCTGAAAATATTGCATGTCTTTATTATTGCGCAGCAAAACAAACACGGCTCAAAAAACACTCATTGCTACCGGCGTCGCTGCGCGCGTCTTTTTTCTTCATGCTCTTTGTTTTTAACGCGTTTTTAATTAATGTTTGCTTTTAACCTGAATGCTTAATCAAAAAATGAATAATATATTCTTAAAGCTCAGGATTTTATCTTTCATTTTATATATTTAGTAATTTTTTAAAGCTTAACTTTAAGTTGCAGGAATCAGTTTTATAAAAATCAGTAAAAATCTTAAAAATTATAACTTCCGGTCAACTTTTCTATGGGAAAAAAACAATAAAATTAAAAACTAATGACTTCCTTAAAAAGCTTAGAGTGTCCTCTTTAAAATGCTTTTTTTGTTTTTTGTTGTTGGTGGATTTTAGGCAAAGATATTTCAGTTTTTCCCCGAACGCCTCGCTTGAATATTTGAATTCTGGGATTTGGCGCGCGTCGAATTTTCGAACTCGCTTTCTTATTTGTAATAATTTTTTATAATAATAAACAAACATTTTTTTAATAAGTTATAACATATCTTTTAGTAGAATTTTCCGCTCTTTCACGTGGTGATATTAGTTTTTCGATTTTTTTTTTCTTTTTCGAGATATAATGCGAAAACCACATTTTCGAATTTGTTTTCGAAATTGTGAAGTTAGCATACACTTTAGAGCAGCAAAGGTTTTTTTATTGTGTTCTACACCCCAAAAAGTACCTATGACCCAATTTTCAGCGATATCACATTTTGTGCTGGCTTTCAGTCCAAATTTGACTCTGGCAACTGGACTATGGACTATATTGAAAAATCAAATATAAGCAATTGCTTGAGGCACCCTTGCCGACTACTTGAAAAATAAATTCATTTTTAAAGGTAAATAAGATCGTCTTAAGCATTTGCTTAAGCATCAACTATGAATACTTATTTGAATAAGATTTGCTTTATTAAGCTCATGCTTGAGCATTTGCTTAAGGAAGTGCTTAAGTTGCGACTGTGAATCGAAACGACACCTTAAGCAATTGCTTAAGCATGAACTTTGAATAAGAACTGACTAAGAATACGGGCTCTAGTTTTTGGAAATTCTGGAGCATTTTTTCTACTATTTCGGAATATTCTTCAGCTTTGTGGTTCCCCAAAAAGTTTTTGACAACTGATACAAAGCTTGTCCACGCTTCCAATTCAACTTCACTCATGTGGTTTGTGAAATCATCCTTTTTAGCTTTTTTAAAAAAAAAAAGCTTATACAGAGGCTCTGTCCGTCTGTCCGTCTGAAGCCTTCTTTCATCTCTGAAAGTACTGTCGCTACAGACTTAGGCCATATCTCAAAATGTAGCTCTTGGTCAAAAGACCAAAAACTGAGAAAATGGTCTGGAAATTTCAACCAGAAGTATATTTAAACAACAAAAAAGAGATTTCTAATAAAGTCCATATATCGGTAGCCTAGAGGTAAGGCGCTGGAGTCCTATCCCAGGGGAACCAAGTTCAATCCCCGGCCGCAAAATGGTGAAATACAATTTTTTTTTTACTTCGGTGTAACATGTTTTGATTATATTTCTCACTAAATTATATTATTTAATAATGATACTCAGGAGAACATAAACATTTATTTAATTAAAAGTACAAAAAAATTTGTGTATTTATTTGTTTATATGCATTTTATATGCTGTTCATTTTATTATACATAGTTTATAGTCATGTAGATGGTGCTGTAGACCAAAACAAAAATTCAATTTTATCGAACTTCGCTGTGGATTTGTCACAAAACATATGTATGATTTAAACGAAACATTTGGTAGGCTTAAAACGAAAAGTAGATATTTAATTTTTACCAGGGCATATAAACGCTTACTGAAATGAATGAAAATTTATTTGCAGCTCAAAAACTATTGTTTATCTCGATTCCCAAATCCGGCGGGTCGGAAGTGAGCGCGGATTTGAGACTGCGATTCTCAATTTTCGCAGTCGGATTCAATTAAATCAAAAATTCGGAGTGATGACTCACACGCTAATGAAGTACCCGATGTCGGATTATCTTAGGCGCATTTGTGGTTTCAAATCCGCAGAAAATTTGTTGCGGATCACACTTTTACAGCGCCATAAATGTCAAAAAGAAATTTGCGGTTGCGGATTTGAGAATCGTAAAGTGTCAAATCCGCACTCACTTCTGACCCGCCGGATCTGGGAATCGAGGTCATTATTTTGTTTGTGCTCAATGCGTAAAAACTGAACTGACTGGTTGGCCTTCTAACTAACAACCGGGAAAACTTTATGCTAAGGTATCGGACGTACACTTACAGTAGAGGTATATGTAGCTACACTAAAATTTTTCTTAGGACCACGGCCATACATTAGAACGTCATTGGGTTCGTTCATTGGTCAAATATGTTATATAATTCTTTCAGCAGCATCTACTTGAAAGATGCGTTAGTTTGTCAAGTTATTTGTTGGATTGTTTTCGTGAATCTTCACAATCTCCACTTAATATATTGTCATCCAGTCTGAAGTGTTATTCAACAGAAAGAATACCATGAAAAAGCGTAATTAGTGGCTAGTCTCTATGACAATATATTAATTGGAGATTGATCCGCACTCACTTCCGACCCGCCGGATCTGGGAATCGAGGCCAATAATTCGAATGTGTCAAATTAAAAAAAAAAAAATAAATAAATAAATAAATAAAATAAATAAATAAAAAATAAAAATAAAACACATCACACATGTAAACAATATATAAAACGAATCTAAACATTTTTCTTTGGATTGGAGGCAAATCTCAAATCTAATGTGATGCACTTTGCACAACAGAATTACATAAGTGTATTATTATACTTAAACATACATATATCATTGTTAAAAATTCGGCTTACCGCACCTTTTGTATTAATTTAAACTTCAATTTAACTTTTTTTTTTATTTTTAAAGAAAAAATCACGCACGCACTTCACTTTTCTTTAAATGTAGACCATTTACTGGAAAACACAGGCACCCACCTGTTTATCCATAGCATATATACACGTGCACGCACCCAAGTACCCCCACCGCGCAATGAGACCAACACCAATAATTACCCGCCAAAAATTTGAAAGAATTTATATATTTTAATTGCACCCCATCTATGACAAAGTATAGTGAACACCATCTATGACAATATTACATTACTCTTCGTTTTACCTACGATTATCAATTTCCATAAAATATACAAAATACATTTCATAAATAATAGAAAATCTGTTGTCATAATTCAGTTGTTTACTTTCTTCGAAACTTTATACTTATCTAGCATTGGAATGTACCTTTTTACGTAAGCACGAATAAATATGTTTATTGCCACATTCCTACAAGTTAGTGTTTGGAGTAATTGGAAGGCGCTAGATCGGGGTGCGTAAGGACCAGAGTTCGATTTTTGATGAATTTTAGTACTTTTTTAGCTATGATGATTTATTGTAGTATAATAAACTAAGCCTGCGTTGATGGTAAAATCTCAAAGCGGCGACTAATTAATACCTTTTGGTACATATTCATTTGTGAGCTACAACTCAATCTATGATAAGCTAAATAAGCCAAATCCGTTCTGAACTATAACTTTTATTTCACGTTGCATTGATTTAATTATTGTCATAATGCTGTATCCTAGTTTGGCCATGGGTTCCAGCGCCTAACCTCTAGGCTACCGATATATGGGCTTTATTAGAAATCTCTTTTTTGTTGTTAAATATACTTCTGGTTGAAATTTCCTGACCATTTTCTCAGGTTTTGGTCTTTTGACCAAGAGCTACATTTTGAGATATGGCCCAAGTCTGTAGGACGTCTATGAAAGAAGGTCACAGACGGACAGAGCCTCTGTATAAGTTTTTTTTTTTTTTTTGAAAAAGCTAAAAAACTAAGAAAAACTAGCGGAATAGCACGGTCTAGAAAATTATTGGAACGGACTATATGCTCTTAGTAACAGACTGTCATCACTCACTCACAGACTGATTGATGGTTGGATGAGACAAAAATCAATAGATAGCCGCTCTTGGTACTGGAGTAAAAATCCTGGTACTCATCACACTGAAGGGGTAAAGGAAACGTACAAATTCGGCGGCGAATCGCTAATGGTATGGCTAATATACTGGTGAAGCTAATATAAAGCGTATCTATAAAAAGCATTTACTTTTAAATATTTAGTATTAAGTTTTCGATCATTGGACATAGTCAAGGATAAACACATTAATCTATTCTAAATTTTAATTTAAAAATTCAATTAATGGTAAATTTTTATTATCTGAAAATTTTATAATGAAGTCCGTAGGGACATCGTCCCACTACCCACCTATTACTTAACTGCAAAAGACTTTGCACAAAAGCATAGCTACTTGTATCAAGTAATATAAAACTAGGAAACAATGAATTAATTATCTGTCAAAGAAATGTATATAAGTATATACATACATATATTTATTTTTAGGTGATTGAATAATATTTAAAAAATCCTTATATATGTACATATACAGTTGTGAAAGTTATGAATATTTCTAGTTGGAACATCGTTGATTTTTTCTTTGTGTTACAATTTTGTTGTGATTTTTTTATTGTTTTCACATGGAAAATGTGGCAGTTCCATTTGAGAAGTTTGTTTTGTTTGTCTTCTTCTTCCACTTAAAAAAAAATAAAATAATGGAAAGGTGTGGTGCTTTTGACGATAGTTTCGTTGTAGATATTGACGATTCGTTGCCCAGTAAGGAGGAGGGGCTGCCGGATCGACGTGGGGTTCGGGCAGAAGTTGACGTAGCCTCAACGGCTAAATTCAACCTACCCCAATTCCATCAGAGCGACCCGGCAGTCTGGTTTACCAGGCTGAGGCTCAATTCTCCCTAAATTCCATAACTTCGGATAAGCAAAATCTATCCCACATAGTGTCAGCGCTGCCTACAGAGGCCGCGAAAATTCTCCTATACGCGTTCCCGGATCTCAGCACGGATGCTAAGAGGCGATTGCTAGAACTATATTGGACAGTTGCTTGAGGCTGTTCCTAGTAGTCTACACTTAATATCATAAAATTTAGCTTGATTTGGTGTAAATCAACCACACTCGTAAATACACGTATATTGGAAAAGATGTATTTAATTGTATTATTTTTGGTTATTACTGAAATTATCGCGAACCAAAACCCAAGGGATGCTTTCTGTTTTTTTAGAGTGACGTCCATATTTTACGACCGCGGGACCCCGATCGAGATCAATGACCCGATCGCGAGATGGTGATCAATGACCCACCCAAAAACATATATTCTTCGATTTTCTTAACGGTATTATGTTAGGACACCTTAACGCGTGTTTTTGAATAAGCTATATTATATAATTCTTCAAATGGGTTTTGATCAGGAAGTCGACCAAGAGGATCTCTTATGTTTTATTAACATCTGGAACTTTATCGCAGCATGATGCACGACAAATTTGTAATGTTCTTTCAATGGCTATCTTGGATTCAAACTCTTACTCATCGGAGATTTGTGACAATTACCTCCAGTAAAGACCTAGTCAATCTTCAAGTAAAACGAGAAAGACTGGTGAAACACCTTGGCGAAAATTTAAATATTTATAATTGAAACAAGTAATGAGAAAAGAGCCTAGTCATTTTGTCGAAATTTTAACGAAGAATGGAAATGGAAATATTCTAATTCTGTGGCGGTAGTGTGTATGCCTGTGACGGGAGCATGCATGACAGTGGCGAGAGCATGCGTACTTTTGTGACATGCCTCTTTGTTTGAAAATTACCCACTAACTTTTGGCCTAGAAAGACGAAGGGCAAGTCTTCACTTAATGAGTAATGTTATCCCTTGCAAATAAGGAGTTTTAATTGTCGATGAAACCGCCACTATTGCCTATGTTATTTTTCGATCCTGTTGTGTAGATTTTAAGTTAGTTTCAGCTGAGAAATGTCTACTGCTAGTATTATTGAAAGGAGTAGTATAGTAACGCGCTGAGTTTAAAGAACTGACTAGCGATACAAAGACAAGTTAAAGTCGTTGTCGTCACCTAATACTGGTATGCACGTCATGATGTTGTAGAGATTATTTTCAAGAACAATTGCAAATTACAAAACTTAAAAATCAGTTATAAAACTTACTTAAACTAAATAACAAATTCGCAACAAGCCAGAAACTTGAGAAATTAAATTAATGTTATATTGTATTAACTTAAGAAAAAAAAAACATTTTTTTGGCCATCATATTAATCAGGAAAGGCAACACCCCCAAAGGAATCCGTTAAGTCAATTTATTTCAAGTTCACGTCGCTCTTTTCAGCTCGATACTCATACAAAAAAAATGGCAGGCAACGAGATAACCTCACTTAACATTTCAAACGAAAAATTTCCATTCATTTGCAAAACCGAGCGCGCCTTTAGATTTTATAATTTTAATAAGTACAGCAACTTTTCGCATTGAAATCAGCTAAGGCAAAGGAAGAGCCTCGAGTGATATTAGATAACACAGAAAAGGACTAAGAATAAGGATGAGGGTAACAGTCCCGTAGAGGTTTTATGCTTTAAGTCATCCGATATCCCTCTATGCGTGACAAAAGGAAAGAATTATATAGCAAAAATGTCCATCACACAAAGGACATGCTATCAGCGTACCTAAGTAATAGAGGGAGAAAAAAGCAATAGGGAAAAACTGCGCTTAGTTATATCCTTCAGAAGCTGTCATATGTCCCATGTTGAAAGGGTTTAGTGTAGGTACTGAAGATAGAAGAGGGAATATGCAAATCTAATCTTTTTATGGCCAGGCAATGCAATTACGTCCTTGACTGTGTTACAGATTCTACAGCTGTTCTATGGATCCCTTGCGCCTCATTTGCACAGGACGAGTAGCGATGGAGGCGATGTGTTGCATATTTTTTCCCAGGATTCTACCACACAAGAATTAAAAATTCATGACACATGCGTTTTTCTCATCTTCGTTCCAATTTTTCCCTTCTTTTTTTTTTTGAAGTTTTTGATAATGAAATCTCTAGGCTCAGCATATATTTCCCTTGTCGGAAAAAATCAATAGCTTACTTAAGCGAAACCTGCTGAAATGGCTTCTACTAATTAATGGCACATTATCAAGGGCCTTCGCTGACGCCTCCTGTGGTAAATGCAGAACTACTTCATCAATGTGAAAATCAATTTTCAAAATTAAGCCTCCACCTTCTTTAGGTAATTTATCCCTGACAAAATTGAAATTTCACTGAAGCCTTTTTAAAGTACCTGATTTGCCAGCCGAACGTTTTATGATAAAATTTAAGATAAAAAAGGAAGAAAAAACTTTTTGCCTTTTCAGTTTTATTTTGTTAAAAAATTTCAGAATCAAGTCTTCCTGCAGAGGTTCAGAGCCGTAAGATTGAAGAAGCGAGAGAGCACCGGAGAGACTTTTTGATGCCCAGGATTTTCTGTAGATGAGTGATGGACGTGGCTGCTTTAACCCTGAAAGTATAATTGAAAATGATTTTGGTAGTAATTATCCTGTTAGGAAGAAGCCAGCTGTTGCAAGGGATGAGTGACGAGCCCATGCCTAAAAAGAGGCCCAAAATAACAGGACTGCTGCCTCTAAATACTCTTGCAGGCTCTATTCCAGCTCTAGAATATACAATTGTACATGTAGGATGGGCTCATTTAGATGGGGAAATTTTATTAATACCAAGGTTATGAATATCCTGTCAGAAACAAATTTGCCCCAAAAATAAATGCGTATTTCTGATTGGATTGTTTCTCTTGTTTCTGTTTCGAAGGATCCATACTAGGAAATCCTTTAAGGAACTTTATGTATCCAGTAAAGAGCTTTTTTCCAGTTGTTGTGGCAAAAGTTAAAAGCCAGAATTCAGTTCATATGTCTATGAATATTTTACTTACAAATGTGGGTGACTCCTTTCAACTGAAAACCATTTATGGTGCTGAAATCTAAACGAATTCGTACAGGAAAAAATAACAAACAAAATATATAAAAAGGGATTGTCGACAGAAGAAAGTCAGATATTGATAACATTTTCAAACACGTGTACATCAAGAAAGCTCCTTCAGAATATTTTTTACCCTATAAAAAAACATGAAAAATTACTTTATATAAGGTCCTTGATGACTAAAAAAATACTATTATATTAATAGCTCGGGTTGACGGGATTGAATATATTAGAGGATAATTTGTGACGTGCCCGAAAAAGGTCGCACGGTGACTTTTCTGTGCAAGGATATTATCCTGAATTTATAAATACCGCAAAGTCCTGATAATCACGTTCCTGTAGAGATTGCGTTGTGGTGCACAGTGATTTTAAGGACCAAAAAAAAATTTACTTACAGCTTTCGATTGAATTTGGGACATAAAACTGATTTCCTTTTTATTTGTGTGAGAGGAAGGGGCAGTTTGGGTAAGGATTCATGTGGGTCAAAAATGTTAAATTTACGTTGTGAAATGTTGTGGAATAGTATTAACAATGATGTTTCTATCAAATTGAGGTCTTTATCAGGCTTGTATGTGTCTTCTATGTTGTTGAATGTTTTTGTGTCTTGAAAGAAGGGCTCTCTAGAGTATTTACTTTTAGTTGATTAGATTAGATCGATCTTGTGGGTCCGTCTGAAAGGATTTTACGGTTTTTATTTTATCTAAGACATTCTTATAGAATTCTTAAAGAGTTGTTGATAGAATAACTCAACGCACACTGTTTTATGGGGTACACCTTATCGATAAAATCGTGTAACATTAAGACACTTGAAAATCCGGGCTAGCATTATTTGTTCGTACAACATATGCAAGTCATCGTAGACTATCAAGTCTGTAGTATGCAGCTATATTTATTTTGCCAGGATTTGGGTTGATTGTCTGTTTGATTTGTTTGCTTAGGCCCATTTTACACGATGAAACAAAGTTTCCTGAAAGCTTGTTCGGTTTTACGGGGAGAGGTGAAAGAAGGGTTGAGGAAACTGGTGCTCCCCCAAGTTCTCTCTTACCTCTCCGCTTTAAACCGTGCAAGCTTTCAGGAAACTTTTTGTTTCGTGTTTCTTGGCGTACAATGGGCCTTAAGCCCAGTAGGGCCTGTAAGCTTACAGAAGTACTGAAAAAAGCCCTTACTAGTAAGGGGTAAGCCTTACTATACCCCTTATAGAAGTGCTTATTTTTACACGCGATGTCATAGGAGGTAAGGCCTTACTTTTCTACTTACCTTAGAGCAGTTACATAAGTACTTACCTTAGAGTACTTACGGAACTGCTCATCTGTAAGGGGTATAGTAAGGCCTACCCCTTACTAGTAAGTGCTCTTTTCAGTACTTCTGTAAGCTTACAAGTCCCGCTGGGGTCCCAGCGGGAAATGGAACATTGCAAAAAGAAATATTCATGGGCGCCTGTGGATATGCGATCCGGTATCGAAATGCTTTTATTTTGTTCATCTTTTACACATGCCTTTTTCTTTCCAAACCCAAGAGTGGCTTTACCTAAGCAGTCCCACAACTAAATTCTAACCACTTCTCCAAAGCTGCTTGTCCTCCGAATCGAATGAGAGCCGGGCTATTGAGTATGCTAATGTCACATTTTATGCCGTTGAAGATAATTGCCCGTTTTCTATTTTTCTATAAAATTTATGAAAACTCCCGGAAAGCTCCCTTTAGTCATCGGACAGATTCTCACTTGTTTGGGTCTAATTCTGAACTACACCTTACCATCTGTCTTCTCATGTAATGGGTTATATAAGGGCTTATCTAGCACCAAGAAAATAAGGGGTACCCCTTACGAGATGAGTACTAATTTCAGTGCTCCATCGGTAAGGCCATCCTAGAACTCCTACTGGGAGGTTTCTTGAAAGGTTTCTTGCGAAGGAGCATTGGGCATGTTAAATAACAGAAGAGGAGTATCGAGAAAAGAGATGAACTGAGAAGAAAATATACAACACAATAAGCCGAATATATTTCGCAACATGGACAATAATCATCGCAACATGGACATGGTTCGTAATAATCGTCATCTTATTTCTCTTATTTTATTTAAGGGTTCTTACTACCGTAAAGTCTGATTAATATGTTTTTGTATACCGAAATATCGAAAAATGTTATTTTCTTTATCTCATCGATTTTAAACTTGAAACAGATAGATATCTATATCTATATATAAGAGGTTGAATTCGTTCACAAAACTCAAGAATTTGGGCAGCAATAAGCTTTTGAAGAACCGTAGCCATAAAAGGTAGTATACTGATGGGACGGAAAATCCCGGGAGTGGCAGGGGATGGGCATTTAGGAATAGGCGTGATTAAAGCAAGTTTCCACGACGATAGAAACTTAGAAACAGTGAGGCATGTGTTAAAAATGTGAGTCAAGACTGGCAAGAGATAATGTATAAGCATATTTAGGAATCTAGGAGATATGTTGTCACTTACGGTCGCTTGTGACTTAACTGATTTTAGAGCTGAGACAACCTCAATGGTATCAACACAGCGAAAGCAAAAGCCATCAGGGGATGAGGATGGGAGGATATTAATATCGGCAATCGTATGGTTTCCAATGAAATGTTGGTTGGGGCTTTCTGGGCAAAGATTATGAGGCGCAGTTACATTTTTAGAATGTACACCTCAGGAGCGTAAGTTACTCCAGACAGTTTTGGCTGGAAGCGAAGGATCAAGCTTACGAGCATAATAACTTCTCTTAGCCTCCTGAATTTTTGAAGCGACAATGTTCCGGACACGCTTGAAAGAACGACTTTTAACTTTTTTGGACCAGCGATAAAGAAATTCCCGTTCAGCAATAAGCGATTTTATATCCGCAGTAAACCAAGGTTTAGATTTGGCGGTAAGAATTTTGCACTTCAAAGGTACGAACTCATCATATAAGCCGAGCAGTAACCTATCAAATTCAGCAATTTTATCATCAAAGTCAATCATGGTGAAAATATTACCCCACGCTAGGGAAGAACATCTGCGTACGAGTTCAACACGATCAACATTTGAGAAATCACGATAAATCAGAGATGTCACATGAGAGGAATCAACAGAAAAGCTGTGGCTCAGAAATAAAATATCGTGATCCAAGTAACTAGGAGGAGAGATTTGGTTTAGAACTGTGAGAGTTAATATCATTGGAAAGAAACACGTCAAGCAGGGAGGGTTCCCTGCAGTTCAAGTAAGTGAGGTGTACGTTAATAGCTTCCAAACTCAGTGAATTCATGGTGGGCACAGAAAAGGTTTGCAGGGAGGACTTTAATAAATTCACGTTAAAATCACCACCAACAAGGATGTTTTTACATTATCAGGGTTAAAAAGGCCGGGGGGAGAATATTTACAAACAAGAAGAAGCTTGTCGGTAGTATTGGAGATATCAATGCAAATGAATTCGATTCCCGGACACTTAGAGAATCCAATGATTTTGCATTTGAGATGTTCGCGCACGTAGATAGCTACACCACCGCCTATCCGTCCTGGACGATCATTGCGGAATAATTTAAAACCATTAATTGCAACCATAGAGGAAGAAATAGAGAGGTTAAGCCAACTTTCGGGGAGAAGTACAGCGTGCGTACCAGAATTGATAAAAATTTTATTTAACTCACCGATTTTCGAACGAATGCTTCGCGAGTTCAATAAGCAAGCGTTAAATCCGTATTGGTTAGCACTAAAGATCTTGATGAACGTTCTCACCCGGTCTTCGCGACTCAGGCCCCCATACACGGATGTGCATCGAAGGGCGGATGTACAACCAAAACTACCGATTGTGGGCCGATCGGCCGATCAAAACTCGTTGCGCGGTTTGATGAAATTCTGGATGTATGTACATCCAATTTGACCGTGTATGGCGGCCTTTAGGCTAGTTGACATTAAAAGGAATCAGAAGCGCGATACAGCAAACACTTTCATGAAGTGAGAGAGAAAATAGTAAAGTTGTGTTAAAGCGCAAGTACATAGCATTTCAATAGGGAGTCCCATAGAATAGTTTAACAACATGCGGCAAGACTAGAAAGACGGGCTGACTATAACAAACAGACAGCACGAGACCTCATGATAGTGCCGGGTAGGACATGGCCAGAATTGTGTCAATCATAACAGGACCCTGACCTGATTGGATAATATACTGAAAGATTGTGAATTCCAGATAACATCTGCTGCAGTGTCTTTGAAAAAAAAAAAAAAAAAAAAAAAAAAAACAATGCACAGAGACGCTAAAAGGCGTCTAGATATGATATGAGGAGATATGATCAGTAACCTGAATATACCAGGTTGAATCACTACAATCCCAGCACTACATACATACTTCTGTAAACAATTTGCACCATTCCTGCCACAAACGTGCCTTTTCAAAGGAGCCAATTATGATCTCAGAAGTAAGCCATATTGCTGTACTGTAAAAAGGTCTATCATTGAGTGGCACCGCAAGATTTAGTCGAAAAGATAATAAAGAGAAGAGAGGAAGAACTGGCGGCACCAAAGCGCGGTTTATTTTACTGGTTTCCACCTTTGCACAACCTTGACTTGTGTGATTTCTTACGACACTGTTTAAAGGGGACGTCATGAGAAAGGACAAGAACGAAGGAAAATTAACTAGGTGAGGTCTGGACTGGTAGTTGGGAGCTCTAATCCCAAGGCTATCCAGACTGATCCTGATAGTTGGATGACAGTGAAGAAGGCCAGACCTCCGATAAAAAGATCAAGATATGCAGAATTTAGTGATTTCAAAGTGAATGTTATCGGTTAAGAATTGGGATTGGGGAGAAATCTGCCATGACACGATTTGTCAGAAGTTGAACTTTGCCGGGTCTTGGCAACACTGTCATGAGTTTTTTACTGTACGTTAACTGGAGGAAAAAAAACTATCCCAGCAGTCTGGTTTTTGAATTCATGAGTTCCAACAACGTTTTTGTTTTTCCCAGGGTTAGTCGTTTGTTTTCGTTGAATTGAAATACATTGGAGTTAAAACTTTGGAGTATCGTTTAATTCAAATAAAACATTGGAGTATAATTTAGACAAAGTGCATTTTTATTTCGTTTAAATAAATATAATTCCAAAAGGTTATGGGCCCAGGGCACGCTTCCACTGCGCCATAATTAATAGAATTTGTGTAAAAAGTGAAAGTTTTGTGCGGTAATTAAAAACAATAAATATTAGAGGCAAGGATAGCCCCCTTGAATAAGAGGAATAAGAGTGTATAAAAATTAGAGAAAGGCATCAAGGAAATTAGAGGTAAGTGAAAATTTTGACGTATTAAAATAAATTATTTCAATATAATTTCATTCGAGATTATTTTCAAAAGAAAAATTACTTTTGTTTTCTGGTTGTTTTGTATTAAAGAAATTAGAGTAATATAAATTAGAGACAAGTTGAAAAGTTTTCGTTGTGAAGCTGTGTTAAAACTGTGTGCGTACATATGTATATCGGTCTGTTGAGCGCGTCATTGTACGGTGTCTTCTGAAGCGCCGTGTGTAGACAGTCGCTCCTAAAATTACATGATAAATTACAAGAGTTCACGGAAATTAGAATTTTCGCTTAGAGGAATTTAGAGTAAATAAGAGAGATGATATAGGGACAGGAATTTTTGTTAAATTCTTATAAGAATAAAATCATAGATGTAAATTTGAATAAAAATAAATAAGTTTTTGACCATTTTTATTAATCTGAATAATTTAAGTTCAAGTACAAAAATAACAAAATTCCGGGGCTGTTATCACAAGATGCTTGCTGTGCGGTATTGGGTGATATACAGCTAGGGATATTGAAGGACTCGAATTGTTGTCCCGTAAGTGTGCATGGCCACCTCATTTTAACAAGTTTTCATTGCCGTGCGTGAAACTGAACGTTGAAGCCGAGGGTGCACTTGCGTGGAGGACGAAATATCCTGTTTCGGGTCGGGATAAATTGTTGTACATTTGTCGCGATTCCAGAAGCACGAAACAAAGTTTAAATAGAAACCTGGTATTAGATGAGTTTAGAGTAATAACACAGAGATAAAAGATTCAGTTATATATTAATTATAAAATACTTTTAAATATTTTGTTTCAAAACCCGGAATAGATGGCAGAAGGAGGATGGAAGTACGACCCGAAAAGGCTGGTCGATTACCAGACCGACGAAGAGGACGCGTCGGGATATGAATCCCCGTGTCTAGAGTTAGAAGATTTAGAGGTGTGGAAAGACGCAGAAGAGGGTCCTGAAGGGAAAAATAGTAAGCTATTGAGTAAGTGGATTGAACTTTTTATTGTTAATTCATCTTCCGTCTCGCTTAAAAGTAGAATTGCTATAATTGCTATACAATTTGATTAGAGTTTAGTAGACTAAAGAGGAAACATACATAAATATTTAGAGATAGAGATCCAGAGAATAGAGAAAGAGGAAATCCAGGTAATAATAATAAATTTTAATTTTGCAGCTGCACCAGAAGATAGAAGAGATAGAGATAGACGCCCTAGAGTAGAGGTGGTAGAGGACATAAGGCTTAGAAGTCCTGAAAAAGAAATTTTGGCTGGCCGTATAAAAAGCAAAATGAACGAGGAAACAGCAGCGATGAACGCGAAAACGGCTACACAAAATCTAAGGACAGCTAAATATCTAACCATAGCCGCAGTTAACTGCAGGGAAATTATGGCTGGAGCGAAGGCCATGGTAGACACCTTGACGAAAGTCAGCAAAGATAACTTAGAGAATGAGAGGCTCAGGCCTTAGAGGTAAGAAATCAAAATACTAGTAATACTGGTTCATTAGAGGTTAGAGGTGTAAAGAGGAAATTAGATAATTCCGAAAAAGAAATAGAAGTTATAGAAAATAAAAAAAATAAATGTAGAGGTACTGAATAAAACTGGACCACAGAATTGCAGCAACTCGAGCAAACAGTTAGAGTCAATGAATAAGGTGGTTGAGCAAGAATTATCAGGCGCGAAATTAAATATTAAAAGAGATTATAAATTAAAGAAAGATTCTAATTTTGACATTTGGTTAGATTATTTAAAGTCTGAATTAATGAGTAATGATTTATTAGATGTGATAGAACCTAGTCAGGATAGTAGTCAAAATTGGTCAGAGGTAATAATTATTAAAAGGAAAAATTGGGTTAGAAATCGACTAGATGAAAAGTATCATAAGAAAATAATAAATATTAGAGAACCGATAGAGATTTTAAAAAGATTAAGAAGTTCTAGAAAATGTGAAATTAACGTTACTCATACGTCTGTAAGAACACGTTTTTATGCTATTAGAATGAAGAAGGATGAAACTGTAAATGATTTCAGTGATAGATTTGATGCTATAGTTAGAGAGTATGAAGCATGCGAAGAAGTCATAGAATTAACACACCAAGAAATGCGATCAGCATTTTATCAAGCTGTATCGTCGGTCATTCCTGAAGTACGAAATGCAGACTTCCTTAAAAAACAAACTGTTGGACAAGAAATGACTTTAAATGAAATAAAATCTTATATTTTATAGTTAGAGGCAGAGAAAAAATTGGAGGATGAGCCAAAGACCTATAGAGCTCAGGGGCCTAACATGAAGGACACCAAGTGCCATAGGTGTAATGAATATGGGCACTGGATGCGGGAGTGTCCTCTGGCAGCCAAAAATAAATGGTTCTGCTATTACTGCCAAGATGTGGTATATCATAAAGGCGATGAATGTTTCAACGTGGGTAGAGACAGAAATAGGTATGTTAATAAACATTTCAAAAGATATAATAACAAAGAGCATCACTCCAATGCAAGTAGTAAAAATAATAACTACAAAAATAATAATAAAAAGAGATTTATAAAGAAAAATTTTAAGAAAGTCAATAATTTTAGAGGGATAGAGGATAAGAGGCAACAGTCCACTAGAGGAAGAGGATATAGAGAAGAGGAAATCAGAGCTCGCCGTGCGAAGGATAGAGAGAGTCAGAAGGAGTCAGGTAAGAATAATTTAGATAATTATATTAGTTTTATTGCTGATTCGGGAGCGACGGATCATATTGTACATAACAGCATGATCCTAAGTAATTTTAAGAAATGCGAAAATAAAACAATTAAAAGTGCTAATAAAAATGAAATAGCAGATATTGTTATAGACGGAAAAGGGGATTTGCTCGTATATACAGATTCAGCCAAAAAAAATGTAATTAGGTTATTAAATGTATTTACTGCAAAAGATGTATCCGAAAATCTTTTAACATTACGAAAGTTAGCAGATTCCGGTCTAAGTATCTATTTGGATGACACCGTTTTGAGAGTGTACGATAAAGTATCAAACAAAACGGTGCTAGAAGGAATTTATTAGAAACCAAACTGGACAATCAACTTTAGAGTCATAAAACAAGCTCAGAATCAGATTAACGATGAAATAGAGTACGAGGAATATTGTTGTAGAGCAGTAATGCAGAAAGGTGATAAGATCCTCAAACAATCGCAAACATATAATCAAAGGAAAAAGTTGTTAGATTGGGAGAGAGAAATTGAAGAAAAGAGGAAATTAGATTTTGCGATTGGGAGGGAGAGAGAAAAGAATCTCATGACTAAAATAGTAGAAAATAATCTAAAGCTAGAGGAGAAAGAGGTAGAGGCGAAGATAGAAAATTGGGATTGTAGTTTACTTAATAGAAATGTAGTAATGATAGATGATTTAGAGTCAGTTCAAAACTTAGAAGAAATATTTATAAGTAATCCTTTAGAGAATAATAAGAGTAGTTCCGACGAAAAGATTAATGAAGCAATGTTATGGCATGTTAGGTTAGGTCATGCATCGTTAAATTATTTAAAGAAATTGCAAAAACTGGACAAAAGATTTGAAAAAGTCAAGTTTGATGATTCTGTATTAGAATGTGAAGTCTGTATAATGTCCAAGATGCAGAAGCTGCCATTCAAAGAAACCAGAAGAAGGGCAGATAGACCACTTCAACTTATACATACCGATACGATGGGTCCAATAAAACCTCCGTCTCATCCAGGACAAAAGAGGTATATCAATGTTTACGTCGATGATTATTCCAGATTAGCTAGGGCATACTCAATCAAAACTAAAGACGAGTCCGGAGAATCTTTAGAGAGATTCTTAATATCGACTAGAAATTTATTAGGAAAGAATGAGAAAGTTTGCTACATCCGAGCAGACCAAGGGACTGAATTCACGGGTGGAAATTTTTTAGAAATATTGAAGAGAGAAAATATTGAGACAGAGTTCGCTTCACCGTATACACCTGAACATAATGGTGTAGCCGAAAGGTTTAATGCAACAATTCAGAGAAAAATAAGAGCATACATGATTGATTCTGGATTACCTAAAAGTATGTGGGAGTTCGCTGTTGATGCAGCAGTACATGCTTACAACAGAACACCACACAAAGCAATCGATTATAAAATACCTTTGGAAAAATTTGCACCAAATGAAAGTTGTCACTTTGAACAAATTAAAAGATCCGGATGTATAGGGTACATTAAGGTTCCAAAACCTAGTATAAAGTTTGAAGAACGAGCACTCAAAGCCGTTCTGGTAGGTTACAGATCAACTGGATATTTGCTGTGGCATCCAAGTTCAGGAAAATACTTTGAGTCGAGACATGTAAGATTTAATGAGAAAAACGTATATAAAAATGTTTATAAAAACAGTCAGGTAAAAGAAAACAGCGGCATAATGCACACTAACGAAGAGAAAATAGACTGGAATTGGATGAAAGAGTTCGAAGAAGGGACACCTGAAAAACAAGAAGTAGAGAAGACTGAACCAAGAAAAACTGAACATACAAGAAACCAAAAGAGTTAGAGAAAACAAAAGAAAGCAAGAAGGAAAAGGTAGTGGAAAACAGACCAAATACAAGAAGCCAAAAGAAGAGGAAAATAGAAAGTGAAAAGAAAAGCAAAGTTCAGCAAGTTAAGAGTCCGGTTGAAGATGTTAGTTTCATCAAATACGTTAATACAGTAGAGGATATTACAAGAAAACATATAAAAGATAAAGTGATGGGAGAAGAGGAAGAATTGAAACAATGTCTTATAGCTTCAATTAACAAAGAACCTGTAAGCTTTAAAGAGGCTATAGAATCCAAAGAAGCTTACCTTTGGAAAAGAGTGATCAAAGAAGAACTTAATTCCATGGTTGACAATAGAGTGTGGAAACTAGTAGACAGAAATAAAATACAGACAGAGAAGCAGAGGGCAAACATCATAGATTCAAGGTGGGTGTTCAAGAGGAAATTGGAAGCTGATGGATCCACAAGATATAAGGCTCGGCTAGTCATTAGAGGATTTAAAGATAGAAATAAATATGACTTGAAAGAAACTTATGCGCCAGTATCTAGACTCCCAGTCATTAGAGCTGTACTCGCAATAATAAATAAGTTTGACTTGTACGCATGCCAATTGGATGTCAAGACAGCGTTCCTAAATGGCATATTGGATGAAGAAGTTTACATGGAGATCCCAGATGGTGCCGAGATAGATGAACTTACCAAGCGATCAAAAGTATGCAAATTAGAGAGAGCGTTGTATGGACTGAAAGTAAGTCCTAAGAAGTGGAATAAGAGGTTTACAGAGAAGATAAAGAAAATTGGTTTGGAAAATGATCTACATGAGCCATGTTTATATACTTGGAGGAAAGAAGGTAAAATGGCTATACTAGCGATCTATGTAGATGACATTTTAGCAGCTAGCAACGACAAAGAAAAACTAGAAGAAATTAAGAATCACCTGAGTAATGCATTCGAGATGAAAGATCTTGGAGAACCCAGGAGTTTTCTAGGCATGACTATCCAGAGAAACAAGGAGGAAAAATATATTATAATCAATCAATCGAAATACACTGAAAGTGTCTTAGAGAGGTTTAATATGAAAGAGTGCAATCCGCAAAGTACTCCCATGGTGACTCGACAAGTAGAGAATAGAAACAAAAGAAGGAAACTAGAGGAAATAGAGTTAAATGTTGAATCTGGAACGACACAAATTAAGAAGGTACCATATAGAGAGGCAATAGGAAGTTTGATGTACCTGGCAAATGGAACACGACCAGATATAGCATTTGCAGTTAACTACTTATCAAGAAAACAGTTGGAGCCAACTGAAGATGATTGGAAGGAGGTAAAAAGAATATTCAGATACTTGAAAGGAACTATTAATTTAGGATTGCGATATTCAACAAAAACTGAGAGTTTAGAGGCTTACACCGATGCAAGTTTTAGAGATCATAGTGATTCAACGTCAACAGGAGGATATGTGATAAAATTAATTGGAGATGTAATTGCATGGAGAAGCCATAAACAATCGTACGTCACGTTATCGACGTGTCAAGCAGAATACTTGGCTATGAGTGATGCTTGTCAGGAATTAATTTCGCTGTGAGATTTGGGATAGGAAAAACTTTGTTCCCTGCCATAGTTTGGTGTGATAATAAATCGGCAGGAGATTGCACAAAGAAAGATGGTAGTCATAAACTTAAAATGTTTGATGATAATGTAGACGCTCATAAAGAGTAGATATTCCGCTGGAAAATCTTCAGTTGGCATTTTTAGAAGTTAGATCTTTTTTGTATAAAGTGATTGCGCTAAAAGAAGTATAACTTCTAATGTGGTTACACAAGTACCCCAACCAACATTTTTATGTGGCAGTTTTAAGCTCAGGAATCACTCTTTATACCACATCTCTCTGTTATGCCGTTTATCACTTCAAGGCGAAATTTCTAGTACAGTCAAACCTGCGTTAGTGAGAACTGGATAAGTGAGAAACCTCTACAAAGGAGAGTAATTGCCAGGTCCCGTCATTTTTACCCTCTAAAACCTCTATTAGTGAGAATCAGAAACCTCTATAAGAGAAAGCCGTTTTTCCCTCGTGGACCTCTATAACTGAGACTTATTTGTTTGTACCTCCATAAGCGACAGTTTAGCGCATGATTTGCTAGTTTTTATTAAATTTCGAGGAAATACAATGGGTGGGGTAACCGCACAGAAGTCGTTTCAAATCAGGTCTTTCGAGTTTTCAATTGAATTTTCCCGTGATTTGACCCACATATTTGCTGAACTTACTGCAGATTATGCGTTTCAATTGCAAGAAAGGTTTAACACGCACTCAAAACATACACGAATAATCGAAGTGTTGCCGTTAAGTGATAAACCTTGAAATTAAGTGAAGTAAGTGACGGCTTCATGAAAGTTGGATTTTGTACAAAACAGATGAGCTGCTAGATGAAAATGAGGTTGAAGTTGGACCTTGCAATGAGGATTGAGCCAAGCTTGTGTTTCACGAAACCAGTATGCCAACGCTAATCTTTGAAGACTTAGTGCAGATTGACGACGACGTGGCTACTGCCAGTGAACACTCCTACGATATAGTCAAGAATCGTGGAAGCACGTGTACTGACGGAATTGACAGTGAAGAAGATGACACAGAGTATATTCCAAAAAAGCCGGATTTTCTGTTTTCGTTTTGTTATGTCAGATTCTAATGAATAAAACCTATACAATTCATACATATATTTATTACTCCATACATACTTGTATTTGCTGTATTAGTTTAAACCTGTATAAATTAGAAAACCCACTCCTGAACCTGTATAAGCGAGAAACTTGGATTAGTGAAAAACCTCCATAAGCGAAAGAGATATTGCGTCCCTTGAACGCTCGCTTATCCAGGTTCGACTGTAGTTAGATTTGGCGATATGAGGGTTCGGAAGGATATTGAAAATAGCGTTCCATCTAATGCTATAAATTAATTATATGATTTACGACTGGCAAAGAGCTTTCCGTGGTCATATTTTTGTAATAAATGGATAGTTCAAATAGTAATGAGAGTTTAGTTGAAATGTCGAATTAAAATATCCCTAACAAAACTCAATTTGGAACGAATGTACAAATATGAAATGCGGAATGCCATTACATGTAGAAAATTTGCAGTTATGAATCCTCTTCTAACAACATATTCCGCAAAAAGGTACA
Organism: Thereva unica; assembly: GCA_949987705.1. Taxonomy (NCBI): domain Eukaryota; kingdom Metazoa; phylum Arthropoda; class Insecta; order Diptera; family Therevidae; genus Thereva; species Thereva unica. The sequence goes on along the minus strand of OX465281.1, from coordinate 177,736,245 downwards.
CATGCTTTCATCTTCTAACCTTTATATCCCATTCTCCTCTGCCATTGCCCAAATTTATTTTATGACCTTAATATTCGAATCAAACACTTTCGGTTAAAATCAATAAAACCCAGGGATGAGATTCATGTAACATGTGTTCCAGGTACACGCAATCAGAAGCAAACAAGCACTTATGAAATTTGCTGAAAATTACCAAAAAAAAAACCAAAATGTCCCTCCAAGGTAATAAATTTAATTGGGTTGGAGGTCCTCGGCAAAAGGTATTTAGGTAGGATGGTCTGGCTTGTATTCTCACACATAAATTATTTGGGAAAATTGAGATTTGATTGATTTCGATGAGAAAAAAGAGCCCAAGCCGGAGCAACGATGAAGTTTTATATCCTTAGAGAATCCAATATACCATCGGCAATGAATTTTTAAAGCGGCCCTGTAATCACTAGAAATAAGAGTCGATAACGAGGAAGAAAAATCACTTTAAAAAGTTAAGAAAAAGTTACTAGTCCCCGGGCTGTATTTAGCTACAAGTCAGTTAGTTGTTTGGATAAAATGTCCTTAAAGGTTATTCTAGATCTATGGCGGTTTTAATATAACCTAATTATCCTTTTAGTCCGACAGCTGACTGCAACAGTAGAGAGGACCGTGCTGCTGTGGGTAAACTGGTAAATGTCCATTAAGAAGCTGACTTCCGTTTCGCTTTGAGCTAATCCAGAATTTTGGTGTGTACAAGACTGTGGTTGCTCCTTTAGAATCTGGTAGTGAAATCAAAATTTCTGCTCGCAGGACTTTGCCTGGAGTTTTCCCAAGATCTTATTCAATTAACTCGAACAATGTGGAAGCCCAGTGGCTTTCATGCAGAGCACGAAGCGTACGAACGTCATTTCCATGCTCGTTTTGGGGTTTATCCAAGCGAAGAGAGACTTGGCCCACTCATACCAATTGGCCCACGAGAAGATCCTCGCTTCGCCAGCCCGGCTCATTCTTGGAATGGGCCTACTCAACTCAAAGTGATAAGGCTATCCCCACATTTAGGTGGCTTTCAGACAAACGCATTACAAAATTGGGCGGATTTAAAGTGCACGCACGACGCCGCATGGCTAAAAAGAGACTGCCGAGGTATGGGGGCCATAAGGATAACGTTGCCCACTTAGCGAGCTAAAAATTCGTGCTCCTCTTTAGGGGTACGCAACAACCACCCCCGAGCTTATCGCAGTCGTAATGTTAAAGGGAGTCCCACAGGGGGAGATAAGCGTTTATTTCAGAGGCATCCTCCCTCGATGGTGGGTGGCTCGGCCGGAGCGAGAAATGGAGGATGAAACTTTTGTTTGGCTTTTGCTTATTTATTTAGAGATTTATTTCGCTTATTTGTGTGAGATTCCTTGAATGGCATTCTCCATTCTTGTGGGGAATGTCCTCGTTGTAGAAGCGTCGGCAGAGTTTCATTTTCTTTGCTGTTTAATCTTTTGCTTTTGTCTTCGTCACAGGACGGATGTTTGCAGTATATTCGAATTTTTCCTGGAGATTCCGGCAGTCGAGGTGGGTGGATGGTAAAATAAAAGGAAATGGTGGGAACAATTCTACACTCGGGTATTTGCCTGTAATGAAAATGTATTTGAACAATTTTAAAACTGGCGAAAACAGATTTATTGACAGTAATTATATCCTTTATTTACTCGCATTGTAAGTTCGCTTTTTGAGAAATATTTGAGTTGGTGATGTTCTGTGACTTTTCGAAATTTGTTGTTGAATTTGTGACTTTTCAGTATTTCTTATTTGAGGCAAAATATGATATTAACGCGTTGTTTTTGATCTTTCTGCATCTAACAATAATTCTATTTCTATTTAAGAGGCTTATGATTATTAACAAACAACAAGGACAAAAGATATTTTTTATTTTTATTTTATTCCGATTGTGCCTCACACAAAGGAGTTTTATGTGCCAAGTAAGTTAATGTATATGTGGGTATGTAATAAGTATATTTCTTCATTACTTATTGTAGCGTTAACAGCGGAATCGATTTTCGTGAAAATCGTATGAAACAAATGCTGTACTTCAGGGACTACATATCATTTGATATATGAAAACCTGAAAAACGATAAAAAAGAAGGTTCAAACATTTTTTCCAATATAAATAAAAATCAATCTGCCTGTTTACACTTAAGCTTAAAACGTTTTGATTGGAAAATACCATTCACGAATGAAGAGTGATATGTTTATTTAGTATATGCCTGTTAATTTTGCACACTGATCTTTCGATAATGGGCCTCGTTCCATGGTTGAGGCGGAATTGGTACAAGACAAAACTTTTCTATTCGGCAATCGCTGGGTATTCCACATTCATGCCGCATACACATTCATGTCCATCTAAACTAGTGCAAGTCCTACATCAGGCACTGCCTTAAATGCAACTAGTTTATCTGGCCACGAAAACCGGCTTATCGTGGCTGGATAAGGTGCAAACCACGTCAATAATGGAGATGGCTCTTTTGGCATTTCCATAGATCCATTCAGTCACAGCAAGTATCTAGAAGCCACGACAAAATTGTACCTATCCTATTCAGTAGGTAATGAGCACGTGAGTCCGGGAACGACTGGGCGTGGCAGTGGGCGGGGTAATAGGTGTTAGTTAAATATCATTGCGGCCTATTAATACATACATGTAATAATGTAACAGTAGACCTATCCCCTTCCTGGAAATACACCCTGTAGCCCCAAGTAACAAATTTCGTCTTATAAGACTCTACAAGGATATACGATTATTTTAAGAGAGTATCACTCTCATTACTTACATTTGTAGAGCACTACAAGTGCTTTATGAGTGCGCTGTTAGAATTAAATGACACAATTATGAGAGTTATTTTTGTCTTATAAAAATACGTTAGCTCTTTTTGTAAGGGTAACGTAACCTTTCTATAAGAGCTATACCTTCCTTAACAGAACTGTTACAAGGGGAGCACTATATGGAATAAAGTTCAGCGATATTATTTAAAATATAAATCATTTCTTATGAAAGTTATTTGCTCTAAATAGCTCTCTTGTGAAATAATACTACTACTATGAGACTTAATTTAAATCTTGTTACAGGAGTTATGTGCTTGAGTCTATCGAAGGGTGTTAAGAGAGTCTTAAAAGATAAACGGCAGGTTTTTACCGGTATCAGCACTAGGAAGGAAAAGCTCGTCGACTAGGAAGAAAAAGCTTGATTTAATGTCAGCTAATGTCTTAAAATTTTCTTCCATATCCTAAAATTAAGCACATTTTCCGTTAGAGTAATCAATAAATCCATATCTATATATAACGATCCATAATTTAGCTTGATTTCGTAAATTATGAGAAAGCGTTCGACTCGGTTAACAGGAGCTTTATACGGCAGGCACAACGGCGACGTGGACTCCCTGGTAAAATAATAGAATTGATAAAAGCCCTATAATAACAATTCCAAATGCAGAGTTCTCCATAATGGAAAATTATCCGACAGCTTTGAGGTGAGCTCAGGAGTAGGAGAAGGATGCCTATTTTCGTCTTTACTATTTCTTATAGTAATAAATGACATCCTTGTCAGCGCTCTAGATAGTAGAACGAGCGGCATACAATGGGGTTTGCTAGATCGCCTTAAGGATCTCGGATACCCGGAAGATATCTATTTGCTGGCCCACAGACATCAGGACCTCAAAAACATGATTAACAATTTGGCAACAGAAAGTAGTCCAGCAGGCTTAAGGCTAAATCCGACTAAAATTAAAGAAATGCGGATAAATGCAAACACCATTGAACGGACTGCGCTGAATAACCGTGACGTGGAACTAGTAGATAAATTCTGCTATCTCGGTAGTATTATTACCGAAAATGGCGGTGCAGAAGAAGATGTCAGTTCCAGAATAAATAAAGCACAAAGCGTATATGCATGCCTGTTCCGCATATGGAGATCAACGGAGATCTCAACTAACACCAAATTGCGACTGTTCAACTCCAACGTTAAGGCAGTACTTTTGTACGGTTGCGAAACATGGAAAGTCACCCAATTCATCACAGAGCGCCTACGAGTCTTCATCAACAGATGCCTGCGTCGTATTCTAAAAATCCGCTGGAAAGATAGAATTTCAAACGAATAACTATGGCGGCGTGACGGCCTAGAAAGGATAGACGACCAAATCACGCGAAGGAAATAGAATTGGGTTAGCCACACCTTGCGACGCGAAAACGAAAATCTAGACAAACAGGCCCTTGACTGGAATCCAAGTAAGGATCCCGTCGAGTCGGAAGACCAGAAGAGAACCCTACTAGCTGAAGCCGCAACCACTGGGAGATCCTGGTCGGAGCTGAGAGCTGTCGCGCAAAACAGAGTCCGCTGGAGGGCAACTGTTTCCGCCCTATGTTCCATGAGGGATTAAAGGAGCGTAAAGAAGATCCATAATTTACTACAAATCACAATACTTAAAAATGTTCAAAAAATCTTTCCGTCCGGAGTGAGCACACTTACATAGGCTTACTTGATTCACTGCAACGAGGGCCGACGGGTACGCACACGTCGCGTTTAGAGCCAACGGGTAAACGTCCGGTGCGTGAACAAACATCCATAGTTGTCTAAAGAATACCGAGTGACGGACAAGGGTCCGTTGCAAAAGACGAACCATTGCCCGTCACCGTTAATAAGCGGCCTTAGAAGGAAAAAAATATATCACCAGGTTTCTGAAATCCGGGGAAAATAAACATTAAAAAAGAGAAAAGGGTAAATCAGGCTCCGAAGTGGGGTGGATCATGTTTGAGAAAAGAAAAAAAAATCCAAAGTTATCAATTTTAGAAAAAAAAAAAAAGAAGCAAAAAACTAATTAATAGCACATTTGGAGGCCTGTGGGAAGCGGCTGTTAAGATACCAAAATATCGTTTGTTCCGCCCGCTACAAAATAAGCTTTTTATTAATTTATTATTAAATGTATGTTTTCGGAGAGAATAACAATTTTATTTCATTAAATTGAAGCCTGATGGCAAACCTATATTCAAAGCAACATATTAATCAAGATGGCAATCATAAATAGCAGTAAGACAGCTTCGAGGTAGAGGTACAGGCACTTCAAAAGGATAACACTCTCCCGTTTTGCTAAAGATCAATAATAAAGACCCCTAGTCGTATAGGTAAGCTCCACTCCTATGTGAATAACTTTTTACTAGTTTAGAAATGTTGGAGAATTATCCAGAAATCTCAACTATGTTTCCTCTTCAAAATAACGCCACCATGAATTTTGAACTCCATCCACGTTTTTATTTATGTAAAAATTACTAAACACGGTAAAAGAAATTCTCTTGAATCCTAATAGTTTCAATACCATCAAAATCATTTGCATGAAAGAATGCTAATTTTTCGCACGTGTTCTGCTATAGAAGGTCCAGGTTTTATGTTGCAGCATAAATTCCCATGACACGAGAGGCAATGTTGTAACTTCGCTGGTAAAAAAAAACTATTTCGAGAGTTGACACCGTTCCATAAATTCCCTTCAACGAAAGGAGACACGAAGGGATGTAACAAATCTCCGGAAGCTTTTTTCCGGTGTCGAAGGAATACATCATGATGGGGACTGGTGGAATTTGACTTGAAGGATATAAGTTCATTTTTTTGCCAGTTGTTTTTGTGGTAGCTGGAGACCCTTTTCAACAGGCAGGGACTGAAGGATCTAGTAAAGATCCCTGTGGAATCTCAAGCAATAAAACTGCATAAGCTCGCAAGGAAATGCTAAAAGAATGCTTGTAGCTGGAGATTACACAACATATTACTGGGGCCACCATTGCAGGATTCATTGACTTTTATGGAAATTAGTTTCTCTTGCATAGTGAGTTTGCAGTTCGGGCGTCATGAATGCTGGGTGGTGGGTGTGCCGCGTATGTGTCACAGCACATGATATTTTTGCTTCATAACTAATGTTCATAGGAATTTTATCACCAGACCTTTAATATTTAATATTAAAGGTATATTTGCTTAAAAAAGGTAACCATAGGTCGTAAACTCTTGTGTGCCTACCTTTATATATCCAACTAAAAAAATATCGTCCTTAAAGATACACACATATATAAATATACATATGTATATAAAAAAAGAACTTTAGGTAAATTGAAACCACTTTTGAAAATTAAATGTTCAAAATCTACTTATCGACCCAGAAAGATGAACAACGAAACCCTCCAGTTTGTAACATAGGAACGCAAACCGTCAATAGATGAACTCTCATATCTTATTTAAGGATTACTTCAAACAGGATCAATTTTCCTACATTTTTAAATCATTTTGGTCCTTTTAACAATTTTCTTGAGGTAAAAATCTCACGAACGGAATTCCTTTCTCAATGGATCTATGTATTAATGTACCACTTCTATACAAGAAGCATGAACACACATGTATATGTTTATGTATAAGTATATGGATGACATGTTGATGTTCCATGCCTATATAGGGCGTTTCTACATATATCCTCGAAAGAAAAAAAAAACCAACCTTTTGCACCACATATTTTGCTTCCATACACACAACCATACAAATCTGAATTTTGACTTGCCAAGTTATCCTTGCAAAATATTCATGTATGTACATTCGTGGAATTTCACTGTGGGGGGAACACATCAATTTTACTGATTCTTGGCATAAGATTTCGGGCGGAGAAATGTGAGAAATTTTATTTGTTGTATTTGCAGGAATTTTGTTAATTTTTGTTTTGAATATTTTTTATTAGATAAACTTGGGAGAATTTAAACACAAGTAAAAAATTATAATTTTGAAATTGTAGTATATGCAGGAATTTCATATTTTTGTGCCACTGTAAAAGGAAGAACTGTAGGAGAACTATGGGTGCACAACTTATGGCATGATTGGTAAAGAATATTGCTATGTTGAAGTAATTTGTAAGAGAGTGTGTATATTTGTTACTGAATTGAAACTGATTTACCTCACCTTTGTCTAAGCCTGTCCGTAAACTCTATCTATACTAATTTTGAACTATCCTGACTCTGCAGAGTTTATCCAGACGAAACTATCTCAGATTCATCTCATATTGAAAAAAGATTACTCCGGCATCAACTGTAATTACGTCCCAATAACCATTATTTCCAAACATATGTATATAAGATGCAAAACGGACAGTTTTATCGCAAAAACTGCACTGGTGACATTTTACTTTGCTTATCATTTTTATAAATGCATTCATTGCCTCGATAGGTCTTGCATGAGGGCTGTTCTAAAGAAAGCGAAGGCTTTTGAAAAAGTACGTCACCCTAATACCCAGGCCACACCAGCACTCTTCATCTTGATCATGAGGTCAAAATGACGTAGACCCATACACATGATATGGAAATAAAATGCAGTCTACGTCATTCTGACGTCATAATCAAGATTAAGAGTGCTGGTGTGTCCTGGATATAAGTGTTGGGTAGAACACGATTATAAAATGAGTTTGTAAGAGGTGACAGTACAATGCCATTTTTCGAGCCAGTACAATGCCATACTTCAAATGAGGTGAGGTGGCCTTGTAATGTCAAAATCACAACAAAAAGTAAATTAAGAAAGAATGAGAATGAGATAGTAAGAAATCTATGCTTCCACGATGTACATATATTCCAAGTTGAAAATTTCAGTGCCCCAAAAGAAAGAAGATCTCTCCAGGCGTATTTAGAATCTCACCTTGTCTCATTTGCCCATGTATGTGAAAATTCAGCAATCAAGACTGAATTTATCTCGATACACGCTAATATTGCGTATTAGAACCATTACATATAAAAAACTGTACATATTGGACATATAAAAAACTGTAACCTTGCATGACGACGAATATGAATCCACACCATATCTACCAGGGTACCCAAGGATTCAATTCTAGCGTTTGCTCGTTTCCTAATCTTTATTAATAATTTGCTCTCAATACCCATCAACCCACTACACAACTTTGCTGGTGGCGGTACTCTGTTTTAATTTTGTTTGTGGCAATCCGACTAGCACATGACAAATTCAATCAACATTGACATTGAACTCATTGACCCATCCTGTTAATTTTAAAGCCTCCAAAACTTAGTGCTATCTTACACCTTACATCTTTAATAAAATTTGTGTTGATCTTCCTCCTACTTCAATGGATGTAAATCAACCAGCTGATGTAACACTGATTAATGGTGTGGGATAGAAAGACCACATAGTCCAAATCGTTAAATAGGCATAGACTGCGAATGGAGATTTGTAAGTGATTCAATTTTCTGCTCCCGTTTACAGCCCGTGCTACAACTTTCGAGGTTTAGATCCAGCCAAGGCTTCTAAATAGGTTAGATACATACCTGCCTTTAACCAATAGTCGAGGATTACTTTTACCGGCAATCTGATATACATATGTTTAAAATGCTTCAACACCAAATTCTGACCGCGTTCTTGTTCAGTCTGTCTTATTCTTTTTCTTGCAAGCATAACTAAGTATTGTTCTTGTTCTTGGTCTTGCAAAATGTACAAGAACAAGACAAGACTGCAAAAACAAGACCATTTTTGCTTATCACTAGTTGGCGCACAATGCATACAAAGTCAATGGGTCGTATTCATAAAAACGAAGGATATGCTCCCAAGCATAAGGTAGAAGTATAAGGTTATGATTTAAAGTAAAAGGTAGAAGTATAAGCATTTCCTTCTTTCCGTATTCATAATGATTACCTTATACTTGTGAGGATATCCTCCAAGCACAAGTAAAAGGTTTTTTTTTAGTTAGTAACCGGGTTCATGTTTTTTTAGGGATATTCATTTGTTTGTTGTTAAAAGTCAAATAATTTTAATTGAATTCGTCCTTTCATTTTGTCATTTCGTGGTTAGTTGTACCTTTTCGTACCTTAGATGTATTCCTCAAGCAGTGAAAGTGATACTGAAGGTGTAAACGCTAGGAATGAGCTTCAGTTTATAGCAGAAGGAGTTGCCGCTGCTCCTGTTATTTTGGAAAAATCGCAAGTACCAAAAATAAAACGAAGGAAGGACGAAGCAATTGGGTTCCTTACGAATAATTATGAGGCAACATTTGGAAAACCACTTGATGCTAAAGGCTTATTAAAAAAAATTAATAATATGAAAACCAGATTGAGGAAGAAAACGGACTTAAAAAAGACTGGAAATAAATCAATCAAATTATTGGATTGGGAAAAGCGTTTATTAAAGGCTATGGAAGGTGATAGTAATCCTACAATTGGAAGAATCGAAGGAGCCTTGCAGATTGGTGCTTCCGAAGATGACTCTGCTGAGCAAAGAGGGATTGGACCAAATATACGCTTAAGAGGGAGTAAAGCATCTCCCTCTTGCTCCTCCTGAGCCAGGATCACTCAGATAACGCAGACACACCTTCATTTTATGGACAGATGACAACGCACCTCCCCGGGTTTCTTCATTTGTCACTAAAAATCTTTCTGCAAGCCACTGTAAATTTTCTTCTTCAAACCGGTATAATGCCTTAAAATCAGGAACTAGTGTAGGTAAGCGGGGCTTGTAATGTTTAACATTCCTCACGTGAACCACATCTGCCATGGCACTGAAAATCAGATAACACAACCGTTCACCACTGAACTAAGTCTACTACTGACCAAACTCAGCTTTTTTGAAGGATATGCTTTTCACTTAAAGTACAGGGTCAAGTTTATGAATACTCTTTTACTTTTATGTGAGTATAAGGATATGCTTTTACTCTACAAGAATAAGGTTTTGCTTCAAATTATTATGAATACAAGCAGAAGGATTTCCTTAATAATTTGCAAGTAAAAGCATATCCTTTTTTTTATGAATACGACCCAATATGTACTTATGTACAAATGCTTTTACAATTATCGTACTAAAATGCATGCATATGCATATTTATACCAACTTCAATTTATATTTTTGTTTTTAAAACAATAAATTTAAGTGAAAATTTTGCAAGAATCTTGCTCAAGTCTTATTCTAGGTCTTGTTCTTACACAGTTAGTGATGAAAAAATTAAACGATTCTTGGATCGAATTAGATTTTATTTATAATAATAATATATAATGAGCACGTCCATCGTGGTTATATAGCAGAGAGGAAGTGAAGAAAAAAGGAAGTGTCACTTGACATTTAATAAAAAAATAAAAAAATAAGTGAATCTTCATTGGATTTTCACTTTATGAAAGTTGGTACTTGAAAAATGTCATAACTAAGTTATTGCCAACAGTAAGTCCTGTTCTTGCAAGCATAACACAACATAAGTATGGTTCTTGTTGTTGGTGTTGCTAAATGTACCTACAAGAACAAGACAAGACTGCAAGAACAAGACTTTTTTTGCTCATCACTAATTGAGGAGCGACTTTTCAAAAGGCCTTATTTCCATTTTTTACTTTAGAGCAAATTTCGATGGAATCCAGTAGCAAGGCTAAATTATCACCTATTCACGCTAATAGGACGAAAGAAAAGTCCTTCGTTCCTATAAAAAAATGGATACCAATACAGATTTTTTTTTCATAACAGGCATATTTCCATGTATGAAATAAACGGTGTATTAATTGAACAAAACGCCACATTTCCTGCGTGAATTTGTAGTATTTTAAAAAAATTCAACCAAAAGACTTTTTAAAAAATAAATATAATATTCGATATTTCCTATGGAGGTCCATACAAAAGGTCTTATTTCCAAACGTTTCAAACAAAAGGGCATATTTCCAAACTATTTTTTGTTTTTAATGAAGTCGCACTTACAATATTTTACAACTACAACTGTAAAAATAGAGTTATGCTAGGACAAACTATATTGATGCAAAAAAAAAAAAATAATTTTGCATTTTTTGGACGTACCACAGAAATTTGCGGTTTCTGAAAATTTAATCTAAATGGAAATAAGGCCTTTTGAAAAGTCACTCCTCAATTGGAAGAGTTGAAAATTGGTGTTTAGCTTGATTATATGTAGTATAAAAAACGTGAGAAAGTGGTCAGACCGCAAGTATGTGAAACATTCAGGATGCAAGAGTCACAAAAATGATGTCGCTAGAAGAGTCTCCTAAAAGCTCGAAATTTAGTTTTTACTTATTTATTATTTATGTATTATATGATTGAAGAAAATAATAGTAAGACCTTAATTTAATGGGACAGATGCAATCAGCAGTCGCTCAAAGTGCGAAGATTTTCGTAATGGCTTAGTATTCATTTTTTATTTATTTATTATATATAAGGTGTATTGCATAAAGTTACAATTAAAAATAATTAGTGGTTAGTTTTATTACTAGCACGCACGCGCCCGCAGCTAGCACTCATAGCGAGCAAAACATGCCGCAAACTCCCGCTCCTGTCCTGCATTTTTACAATGTTCAAGTACCCTTTAAATGGACTTTTATGGTAAATGCACTACGGTACTACTACTGCACTACTACAATGCATACTCGGCTATAAAACTGTCAATTTGTGTGCATTTTCTAAATAATTCTTCGGAAAATTCTAAATAATTTTTATTTTAGAAGTAGATGTTCAAGAATAAAGATACTCCCAAAGTGACAAAAAGTTCACCTAGTCCGAAGCTTGAGAGTATTTGGTAACATTCATTATGAACAATTGCAAAGCCAGCTTGGAATAAAAAACTCCAGAGTGATGTTTTGTAACTTTCACACCCTTTGTCGCATAAGTATTTCTCGTTTGTATAGAATTTTTCAAACTCCGTGACACAAAAAATTTGAGCAGCTCTGCGCACCTCGTTGCCAAATTTTATAAATAATGTTCTATCATTTCCCCTCTTTTTAGTTAAAACGGCAACAAACACTGAAAAAACTTAACAAAATAATTTGGGAAGGGATGCGCGCATGCCTAATTATTTCCAATAATTATTTATTTAAAATACTCTCACAAATCCCACTTTGATTTGTTCATTATTAACATTAAAACAAATGCCAAAAATTTTTTTTTATTCTTCTTCTTCTTAACTATCGCTAACCATGCTCCCGAGCATGGTTAAAATTTAACTACACCATGGTTAACCACGGGAGTTTTTGAACGCCAAAAAGTTATGCTCGTGGTTATGCTGTAGTTAACCACGGTGTTTTTGAACGACAAAAGTTTACCATAGTTAACCATGGTTAACCATAGTAAGGTTTTTCAACGCGCTCCATGTGAATAAAACTTTCTTATGTAATGCTTATGATAAGATGTATTAATTTGATTGCTGTGCGAAAATTTTAATATCCTTGCAGCTCCACAAATGGCAGAATATACATGCTCCAGTAGAACATTCTTTGGCAGATTAAGCTAAAGGTTCAAAAACTTTAACCATGGCTGAATAAAATGAAGAAGCTGAATGCATTTAATCTACATATATAATACATATAATAACAATAAGCAGGACACTCCCTCCACCAGAAGGAATTATCTTTTATCTATCTGTGAATTTTCAAACTTCGATCAAGTTTCATACATAGGAAGTTCGACCAAGGGGTGAAGTATCACACATAACAGAAAGTAGGGTGTGACAGGGTTAAATCGTATCGAATTTCGCAATACAATAAAAACCATTTTGATTGAAAATCTCACATAAACTAGGAGAATGGAGATGTTAAGCGATTTGTCTCCAAAACTTACAGACACCTACAAAGGTGTTTTTGGGTACGAATATGAAAAGAAAGAAAAAAAAAATGAAACATCAAACTACTTAGAATTTACGTGGGGTTTCAGCTCTAGGTGTTTTGAGGAGATTTTTTTGTCCCTAAAGACATTCTGTTAAGAAAAAATACACAAAAAATCTATAAAAAGAAAATATCCTCTAGGCAACCTTTGATTTTACCAAGTATCCAGCAGTCTGTTATTCTGCCTAAGTCATTTAAGCAGCTTTAAAGCGTCAAAATGTTTGAGTTGATCTGATTAGGAAAGTGCTATAAAAAACAAATTTTTTGCCACTTCTTCGGTTCTTTTATACAAACCATCGCCGCCTGTTGTCAATACCAACAATCTCAATAAAAAACTTGTTATCGATTTTTCATTCATTTTTACGAACAAACGCTTAACTTGTTATAGGGAAGAACATTGGCCAAAATTATGTAATGCTAATGGATACAAGGATTTTAAATCTGATACATTCAAGATAAAAATTTTGGAGAATTATGATTTTTTTATAAGATTTTATGCAAGATATATGTAAATAGTTATTTATGGATTTTTTTATAGGTAGTATATTCGATTTAAACAAAAATGAGTCAAAGAAGAATTTGGTTTAACAAGAGCACCTTTGGGCAATTTTGACTGAAGTAGCCACGATGAACATAAAGACAAATGTATACCGGTTTACATGGAAATGGTACGTAGCACTCTTGAGTTGTTAATGAGTACTGTACTGACAATAATAAAAATTCTGCGATATGTGATATTGCTATAACAGTGTACAAAAATGTCTCAAAGATCTCGATGTCAATATATTGTTGAGCTCCACTGAATAATATGTCGATAAAGTAATTCTGATATTACTTTAAATTTCTTTTTTAAGTTTTTGTTAAGGAAATTGAAAATAGTTAAATTTTAAGTTTATAATTAAAAATTAAGTTTACATAAATTGATATTTAAAAATTAATTGCTAATTTTTTCGATTAACTAATATACAAAGCCTTCCGTTTATAATAAAAAAAAATTCAAAAATAGAACTTTGCGCATTTTAGAGAAAATGTTATTTAAAAAAAAACCCCTACAAAAAAATACACATTACAACAAATTTTAAGCCCTGTATCAGGAACCAATGAACTTTTAATACAATACAAAATTAAATAAGAATAACATACCATGCTTGATTGATTACCGACATAATACACTTCCATAGATTTTATCGTTAAACGTTAGAAATTAATGTTTCTATATCGCGCATAAACTGGCATTCCTTTTTCGCAGAAGTATTATTTTTTCTAAACTATGAACTCTATGCTCATCCGCTCGATGACTAATAGCAGTCACGTGATCTGATTCATTATTATTACAACTACGATTATACAATTTTTTGAAAAATATCCACATTTTGAAATTTGAGTTTTGAGCAGAACCTTCTATGAGCGAGCCCCACTGTGCGACGGCTCCATTTGCTCCACAATTGACTCATTAAGCCACCGCAGGAATGTAGCGGCTCTGGTGAAATTCTACCGCATTTACCTTAACGACTGTTTTACCGAAATATATATCCCCCTGTCTCCACGGCGATGTTTTTCAACACAAGACTAGCCCTTTCAGATCATCCTCATTATCTACAGCCCTTATTTTCACGCACACATCAGTTTAGAAATTGGTTCTTTTCGAGAACAACTCGTCTGTGGATCAACCTCCCACAGTCAGTATTTCCGAACTCATACAACATCCAAGAGTTCAAACGCAAGGTTCATCTCCATCTCCTCATGCACCCCCAGACTCCCTTTAATCTATCTTATCCTTTCTCTATCCTTCGAGCTGAGCTTGCTACCAGACATCTGACTTGACGTGTATGACATGACGGACTGGTAGTACAAAGGGTGACACCTGAGTTTAGACTTACACATAAAAAAATTTGCATGAAACTTTCAGAATATACACTTTTTGATGTTAAAAAAGATCCTGAAAAATTGGTGTCAACATACTGAACCCATTGACCAAAATTGTATTTGTTATCTAAGATTAGTAATGCCCGCCATTTTATGCCATTAAGTCAAAAATGAAATTTAACAGCGTTCACAGCGACCCTCCAGGAATATCGGTCTGGAGTGATCCCGACTGTACCCATCCACCACGGATTAAGCAGACTGAAGGATTACCCCCAGAGAGTAGGCACCTCAAAGTTTCTTCATTGTTAGAGGTGTATAATACATCATCTTTTTTTAAAAGGTCCATTCCGTTGGAATGATCCGTTTTGAGAGTCTAAACTCCTTGTTGTAGGCTGTTAAGGTGAACCTGAATTTTTCCTATTTGCCGGCATATTGAACAATCTTCTAACTTTCCTATGAATTGCAGTCAGTCTGTCGTTGTACAGGGAGCAGCGTGGTAGCCATCTCTAGTGACACACCGAGCATATAGAGGCCACGAGCCAGTCTGATTTCGAGGCCACAAGACCCCTAAAACTTAGACCAGTAGGATTTCCTAGGAATCAGTGGGTGTGGGAGATCCACAATGTCGAACCTGATTTGCAGATGGTCTGACAAAGAAGCTCGTTCGGAACGCGCTAATTTTCGATTCTGTCGACGAGTAGCCTGCCACTCAGGGAGTAGACTAGTATTTCTTCTCTACTAGCAGTGATAAAGTTCGGTTTGCATCCCTTATTAGAAAGTATATTTTATTCATAACAAGAAATTCTAGAAGACCCTCACCTTTCTTGTTTACATCGGTGCTCCCCCTAGAGCATTTGGCTCCAGCGGATCCTGCTTCGTGCAACAGGTGGAGGCTCCGTCCAGTTGTTTCGGCCTCTGCTAAAAGGGCTCTCCTCTACGTTGTTAGGTAGGCTAGTTCTTCCAAGTCAACAGTCTAGGTGTTCCAACACGACGACACGGAGCCATCGTTTTTCATTTGCAATTCCTTGTGATGAATTGGGGACTTAAGCGCACGCAAGGCCAGTTTTCTGGCAACTCGAGGCAAGCTATCGATCATATACTAGCTTACTTGAACCGGTAGTAAATCCTCTATCTTTATGAGCCTGAAGTTCCGAACGTTCGATCGAACGATTTAGAAAAAAAAAAAAATAAATAAATTTTGAAACTGACGATCGGACCTTAAAAAACAAGTAAATAATTGTTTTTTGATACCAGACAGACAGTGGGGGTCTCGAAAAATATCATCCCTAAATTATTAACCCCGAATTATAAACCTACCCCTAACTCACCGCCGGAAAATGAGTTTATTTGGAAAAAATAGTTAGAGGCCGAGTGCCCCGCTATATTTTTGTGGACTTGTTAAGGGTGGTGCTAATAACTACCACAAAAAATCTCAAGTAAATATCATCAATATAAATTTCACTTTCAACTTGTAACTTATCGTGACGTAAATTACTACATAGTTGATGATATTTAATGAAAGAAGTAAATAAAAAAATTAAGTCATAAAATTTTTTTTTTCGTGCTAGGCCTTCGATTTGATGCCGTGACGGAGGGTTTCTCGCCTTGTTCAGACTTTGGGCCCTCGACATTTCCCCCCCCCAAAAAAAAACGCGCTAAAATAAGTCATCAATTCAGAAATCCATTCATAAAAGAAAAGGGTCTGAAAATTGCGTCGTAGCTTACAATTTTTCAGTATGAGCTGGTTCTATTTTTTGTCAATGGGTGCGCAAGGTACAGACATATATGTACATATAGCGCGTCTCTTTCTGGCAGAAGGGATTCTTAGCATGTACGTTCTCGTTTGAAATACTCGAAGTACGGTGTTCGAGACTAAGGGGGTTTTTCTATTCATGGCGAGGTGGCGTAAATTTAGATTAGATTTTGTTCTGATATGATCCGAAATTTCAAGGTTTTTTTGCAAAAAAATTTATTATTATATTATTTTTAACAAAAGAGTATTCCACGGAGAGGGTTTATATGTAGTGTACATATGTATATTTAATAATATAAGCATTGAACAACTACTTTTTATTCTCGATTTTTTCAACTTAATTATAAGAATCCCTGAATTTGACTTAAACTAATATATACCGAGTTTCCATAGGAGTCGAGTTGAGTTGAGGTTGAGTTGAAATGACACTTCAACTCAACGACTCAACTCTATGCGTTTCCATGGCTGACTTTTCTGCCTGTGTACAGACAGCTGAATGCGTACTTGTATTAAGCAAGCAGCTGTTTTTAAATTTGACGTAATATTTTTGTTATTATAAAATAGTGATCATGGACCGGCCGCGTTCCTAGCAGTTCGTCCAGTTCATCATAGAACTGGCATGTTTGTTTAGAATTCCCACTTACGTTCTTGGATTTTTTCGTTGCCGTAAATTGCTTTTTTAGGTTTTTCCATTTATGTTCAATTGATAACGCACTTTTATCCATAAAACCTTTTTCTGAAATTCATTTTCTATTAATTTAAATATTTCCGTCTTTTTCCACCTTTTTCCATCTATTAATTTTATAATAGATTTTTCTTTAAAAACATTTATTAAATATAAAGTTTCTTCAGACGTCCAAGCCAGGCGCGACATTTTGACTTTTTTAACATTTGACAATCCCGTTTGTAGTTGTGTGCGTGAACTCTGTTCAATCTACCTATTTTCGTTAAGTTGAGCAGAGTTGAAAATCTTTAACGAAAACTCTTGACTGCGACTGTTTCCATGGAGTTCAACTCGGGTTCAACTCTGGTTGAACTCTCATGGAAACTCAGTAATACATACTTACAATTTACATGCCTAACTGGCCATATGCATATAAATTTTCCGTTCCCTAAGTGTTATTGAATGTGATAGTTAACCATTTTTTATTTATCCTATTTGTCTATAAAAATGCAAGTGAAGAATGCAAGGCTTTAATGCGAATATCAGGTGCCGCTATCTGATCAGACCAAAAACTTGATCCCGTACCGTAAGGAAAATGAGTAAAAACTTTTTTCATTATTCTAATTGTACACATCAAAGAGCTGGATCTAAATTATCTATACTTGACTAAATATATCTTGACCGTACCTACTATAGGCAACTCTCGAAATTTTTTGGGTTAGTTCTTAGCACCACTCTTGTCTTAACAAATATGGTTCAGAAAAAAAACTTTGGTCTTATTTTCGTGGTTGTAAAAAAGTGATAAAAAAACCATGGCAAAGGAATTTTGGGTATTTTGGGTAACGTTGTGTGGACGGACCATATCATTTTTTTCAAGGCAAAGAAAAACAGCATAAATCCAAAAATAAACAAACGACTTGATTCATTCGCATAAAAAGCAAAACAACCAATAATTAATTAAAAGAACAAAAATTAATATGTAGTGAAAAACAATAAACCTGTTAAAAAACTAATTAAACTCTGTTGACGGTAGTACATATGCTATGAATTTGTTCAAAGTCTGCTAAACGGCATTTGTTTTTATTTCAACAAAAATTTCATTGTAGCAGATAATATCGGCTGCTATTGATGGGTTCACACTGGAAGTAATGAAGTAGCCCTCATAAGGCATCCCGCCGGCTTAACCGGTTAATAATAGAGTAAAATAGTCCAACTTAGGTAGGATCTCTTGGAAGTTGTAGGAACTCGGAAATACTGACTGGAAAAGTTTAGCGGGATTCACTTGTCTCGGGAGGCATAATAATCCGACGACGCTCACGGCCTTTTCTCTATCCTCCAGACTACCCTTAACCAAACACATCCT
The DNA here is from genome assembly GCA_949987705.1 of Thereva unica. NCBI lineage: Eukaryota > Metazoa > Arthropoda > Insecta > Diptera > Therevidae > Thereva > Thereva unica. The sequence goes on along the minus strand of OX465281.1, from coordinate 177,717,989 downwards.
TTTTATATACTTCGAGCTTATCTTATTACCTGGAGTTACTTTATTTGTAGACTTTCGGAAAAAAATGAATAGTCCACAAAGAAATTCCGTCGATATGTCTCTACAAGTGAAAAAGAGTCGCTATCGTGTGGAATGAATATACCGCCTGACACACTTATGTATGATGGAGACTTTTGGACGTTCAGTAAGTAAAGATCCGGCTTACTTTGGGTCTACAATTACAAAAAAACGAAAAGGAAGAGAAATATATCCTTTTACCCAAAAGCGAAAATTGCGCTAAATGTTTGGCCCAGAAAAACGAAGCATTCACTCTATAAAACAAATATACGACCAGTACGGTGCTATGGCAACGGTACTTGTACAATGACGCAGGACATAGAGAAAAGTACCAGCAGATCCCAGACCAAAGTTCTCAGGTCCATTTTAAACCTAACAACAGAAGATGAAGGAGATGCATCAGCGAGTTTATGAAGTTTTCAACGACCCAGAGCTGTCAACGTTTATAAAAATCAACAGCCGGGAAATTAAGCAGGATGGAGGACAACCGTCTCCAAAACGGCTCATAATAGCAGAAATTTCGTGAAATAGAAAGCAGGCAGATCCAGGAGTAGATGGATACAATTTGTGACAGCTGACAAATAACAAAATATGCATGTAAACTCATCCTGCTTCAAGTACAGTTGAGTTAAGTAAATCAGAAAAATTCAAGTCGATTTACTTGAAAAAGATCATGTAAATGCTGCTTCGATACTTGAAATTAAGCATGTAAAGAAGGTAAAAACTAAAATCGATTTAGTAAATATATATTTTTGATACAATATTTAAAATTATCATATGCAGGAGTTGATATATTGTTATAATAGCTCAAGACATTTTGAAGGCAACTAAGTGAGACAGAAACGCAACTTGAGCTTGAAGAAGGCATTTCAAGTCAAGAACTCAAGAAAGCATGGAAAAGTAATGAAAGCTGTTGAAAAAGTTAACCAGGAAGTACTAACGGGCCACCCCTCACTACGCAGACTTAGACTAAACCCGCTTTTTGCCATAGGGCCTTTGAAGAATAAACACGCGTGAGCTTTTGATTTTCTGAATCGTGAGTATTCATTGAGGAAAAAATCTATTTTAATTTATAAAGCGCTTTTGTAAACCTCGTATTGTGTGGACGTACAATTTATACACAGCTATCCGTGTATTTTAAACTATTTTCCCGTCACCGCTCTACCACCCGTCGACAATATTTTTTGCCTTAAGAGGTATCAAGTGGGCCACATTTTATCAATTGAGGCTGAATTTCAAAAACCCTAAAAAATTATTGTAATTCTAATATCATTATCATTTTCAACTTACGCAACTTATCACAACGCACAACGAAAATTTGTTGTAGAAAATATTTAATGAAAGCAGCAAAAAAAAACACGTGTCATAAAAAAATCTACATATGTATTTACAATTCAAAAATATGCAATGGATAGCATGGGGCCGGGGGATTTGTTGCCGTGGCGGGGAAATACTCGCCCTGTGCAAACTTCGCACCCTCAGACTTTTTTTTCCCAAAAATTCAGAAATCCATTCATAAAAGAAAAGGATCGTATGGAAATTGCGTCGTAGCTTACAATTTTTCAGTACGAGTTCGTTCTAGACTTTGTCGATGGGTGAGCACGGTACAGATAGATATAGCGCGTCTCTCTCTGGCAGAAGGGATTCTTAGTGTTGTGTTTTTTAAATGAGAATATCACTACTAAAATTCAAGTAACATTTAATGTAAATAATTAATGTATGTATATAAAATAATATAATGTGAACCAATGAAAATAGAGTACTACTTGTAATAAGATTGCGTCTGATCCAGTCGACGGCTTGGGCAAGAAGAAGGAACGTTATTTAGAACTCTATAAAGATTTATTCGATGCCGTTTATGAGCGTTGCCAGAGTAACAATTCTACAACTTCCTCTCTCCTTAATTACTGCGGTACATAACGTTCGACTGCCTTGCGCGATCTAGTTGTACGTCTAGGAAGTTTTCTGGATGTTGGCGGCGTGGCTGCATTATATAAGCTATCAGTCGCAGTATCATTAGACAATGACACTATTGGGGAAGACCTTGGTTGACGTTTTGGTGGAGACGATCTTTCCGATGGAGTTGAGCACGATTCGGATTCGTTTGAGCCTGAGGATACTGAATAGCTCCGCTAAAAAGTCGTTGGTGAAATACTTGGATCCCTTCTGCGGTGTGCTGGGTTTCCTGTTGGAACGCTGGTGGCACCGCCTGAGATTGACTGACTTCAATCTGTTGTTCTCCTTAAGGTGTAAATCCCTTGGCTCTTCTAATTTGAATTTGATGTCTCCTCGGGATATTACTGTGGGTTTTAACATTGTAGATCTTCGAACCAATTCTTTTATAAATATGTCCGAAGACCCATTTAAGACCCTTGGAAAAGTTCTGTGCGAACACAGGCTCATTAATCTGAAATTTAGAACTAGTTGCAGTACTACTAAAATGTTTGGAATTATTTGAGTTATTAGGTATACATAAGTAACGAAAGTTGGTTTCGAGGTTGTCGACCATGTAGAAGCTCGGCTGGTGACTTCAAACTTACTGGGTTAGGGGTGACTCGGTAAGAGAACAGATATCGTCTAAGTGCTGAATCCAGGGTACTACCATCACTACAAATTTTCTTCAACGAAGTTTTAAATGATCTCACAAAGCGTTCAGCTTCACCGTTGGAGGCTGGATGAAATGGTGCTGTTGTAAGATGACGTATTCCATTTGTTCTGCAAAATTGTTGAAATTCTTCGCTTGTAAATTGCGTACCATTGTCGCTAACGATAACTTCTGGTAGACCTTCGATGACAAAAATATTTTCCAAAGCACGAATTGTTGCACTTGTGGTCGTGGTTTGCATTTTTACTACGTACGGAAATCTAGAGTAGGCGTCCACGATATAAAAAACATAGATCCCATGAACGGTCCAGCAAAGTCAACGTGTACCCGATACCACGGCGTTGATGGTGGATTCCAACTGCTAAATTCTTGTCTAGGTTTGGCACCATTTTCTTGACATGCTTGACAGTTCACACAAAAATTTTCAATTTGTTGATCTATCCCTGGCCACCAACAGTATCGTCTCGCTAGCTGCTTCATTCGTATAGATCCCCAGTGACCCTCGTGTAGTATTTCTAAGACTCGAGGTTGTAGCTGTGACGGAATTATAATTCGATTATAATCAGTTTTGAGTATAAGACAATTTATGTTTATTGAGATTGCAAGTCTTCGAACAAAATATTTTTTCATATTTCCAGCATAAGGCAATAAAGTCTTATTATTTGGCCATCCTTGTTTTACGAATTCGGCTACCATTCTCATAACTTTATCTTGCTTAGTAAATTTGGCAATTTTTTCTGAACTAATAAGGTAATGAGGAAATGGCGTCGTCCAATTCTAAATCCACTTCTAGGCAAACATTTTCGGATGAATCAAAGTCTGGATCTGGACCTTGCGGTAGTCGAGATAAGCCATCCGCGTTACCATGAGATGCGGTCGGTTTATACTTAATAATGCATTCATACGCCATTAAAACTATCGCCCATCTCTGCAACCTTTGGGCGGTCATGACCGGTAGTGCTCGATGTGGATGAAAAAGACTGATAAGTGGTTTATGATCCGTGATGAGTTCAAACTTGCGTCCATATAAATACTGGTGAAATTTTTTAACTCCAAATATAATAGATAATGCTTCTTTTTCAATTTGGCTGTAGTTGAGTTTTGATCCATTTAATGTTTTAGAGGCATGTGCAATAGGACGTTCTGTATTATCTGGATACCTATGAAGCAAAACAGCACCGACTCCAAATGAAGATACATCTGTTGCTAATATGATTGGGTATTCTTCTCGGAAGTGAACTAATTCAGTAGCTTTAATTATTTCTGCCTTGAGAGATTGAAAAGAATTTTCACATTCCTTGGACCAAATTTGTTTTACGGCTTTCTTTCGAAGATAATTCAGTAGTTTGCACAGATCTGAAAAATTCTTTATAAACTTGCAATAATAATTAACTTTACCTAGAAATACCTGTACTTCCTTCAAGTTCCTTGGTCGTGGCATTTTTTCAATAGCTTGTATACCAGATTTAGTTGGTCTGATTCCACTGGAGGATATGATATGACCTAGATATTTCATAGAAGCCTGGAAGAATTTACTTTTGTTTAGATTACATCTTAATTTTACTTTTGTTTAGATTACATCTTAAGTTACATTCACTTAATCGATTGAAAAGTTTTTCTAAATTTGAAATATATTCTTCTGTGGTAGATCCGGTCGCTATTATGTCATCTAGATAAACGGCTACATTCGGAATACCTGAAATTACTTGTTCCATAAGACGTTGGAAAATCGCCGGGGCTGAAGATAGTCCAAAAGGAAGTCTTTGATACTCGTACAATCCAAATGGTGTGTTAATAGTCATTAACTTTTTTGACTGCGAATCTAACTCAATTTGTAAGTACGCATCAGCTAAATCCAATTTTGAGAAGTAGTATCCACCCTTTAGCTTGTTAAAGAGTTCTTCCACTCGGGGTAAGGGATAACGGTCCGCCTCAATTTGAGAATTCACTGTCACCTTATAATCACCACATATTCTTATTCCTCCATTTGGCTTTTTTACGATAACGATTGGGGTAGCCCATTGGCTGAAAGACACTGGCTTTAATATTTTTTCCTTTACTAGTCGTTCAATTTCATTTTTCACAGAATCCATTTGCGCAAAAGGAACAGGTCGCGGTTTGAAAAACTGCGGTTGTGCACCTGTTTTTAAATGTAATTCAGCTTGGATTAACGAACATCTACCAAGATTTCCATCGAAAATATCTTTAAACACTTCGCACAATTTGGTTAACTTTTCTTTGGCTGCTGTTGTTGGCGAGCATTGGTGGAGGTTTTCACATAAATTCACATTAAATCACTGCATGGTTCTCAACCTTGAAATTCAATTTCCTTAACCAATCGATTCCCATTATATTACTACCCGATTTTACATTGGTCACTAGTAAGGGTAAGCGGTACTCTTGTGATGACCATTTGACATCCACATGTAGCTGTCCTAAAACTGGAACTGAGCGATTTCCATATCCATTTAATTTCTTGTGTGTGTGTGTATTTTATTTTTATTTTTTTTATGTGAAAGTATAAACTCCGGTGTCACCCTTTGTACTACCAGTCCGTCATGTCTTACACGTCAACGTCAGGTGTCCGGTAGTAAGCTTAGCTCGAAGGATAGAGAAGGAATACAACAGATTAAAGGGAGTCTGGGGGGTACATGAGGAGGTGGAGATGAACCTTGCGTTTAAACTTTTGGGTGTTATATGAGTCTGGGAAAACTGACTGTGGAAGGTTGTTCCACAGTCGAGTTGTTCTCGAAAAGAACGAATTACTAAACTGGTATGTGCGCGAAAATAAGGGCTGTAGATAGTGAGGATGAGCCGAATGGGCAAGTCTTGTGTTGCGGGAAAAACATCGCCGTGAAGGCAGGAGATTATATATTTCGGTGGAACAGTCGTTATGGTAGATGCGGTAGAATTTTACCAGAGCTGCTACATTCCTGCGGTGACTTAGTGAATCAATTTTGGAGCAAATGACGGCGTCGCCAATGAGTTGGAGAGCGCGGTTCTGCACCTTGTCCAGCCACGCTAAGGTGGTACTCGGTGCCCCTGCCCAGAGATATGAGTTGAATTCGAGGCGGGGCCGAATGTAGGATTTGTATATTATAGCCCTGGCCGACGGCGGAAGGAGGAATTTGCATCTTTTAAGGAATCCCAAGCATTGTGATGCTTGTTTAGCGATTTGGAATATGTGATTACTCCATCGCAGATCTTCAGTTAAAGTTATGCCCAGCATATTGAGGGATGGTTCAGCCATCAGTTCTAGACTGTCCACTTTAATGGGAGGGATTGGGGAGCGCGTTTTCATAGAGAAAAGACAGTATTTCGTTTTCTGTGCGTTGAATTCAACTTAATTCGTGAGGCCCCAATCAAGAATCAATCTTATGTCCCTGTTGATTGAAGTGGACATAAGTTTGTGGATATAAGTCAGTGTTTGTTGACATTTCGGTTGTCCTAATTTTTTTTAACCTGGTTATCCTATTAAGGAACAGGTGGCACCCGTGTCGACTTGAAACTCTAAAAATAAACCATTTATTTCCAACATAATTAATATTTTATTACAAGCGCTTCGTAACACTCACTTCGTTATCACTCATGTTACCCAGGCACATTTCATTTCCGAGTGTATACACCGAGGTTTGACTTGCATCGAGGTTTGACTTTCGTTTTCCCCTTTTATAGTTTGGACCGCTATTTTTGTGGCTTCAAAAATATCCGCTATCGTTTGCACCTCATCAAGTGTTGGATTGACCTTTTGAAGTGCGGCTATTTGAACTGGATCATGTGGTGTGTTGAGAACAATGACATCAAGTATCAACTCATCAACAAATGGATGACTGCAACTTTTTTTGTTGCAAATGAAGCTACATCTTCTGGCTATGCCCCTAAGTTCCGCTATCCATTGTGCATATGATTCGTTGGGTTTCATTTTTGTTTAAAAAAATTGGTATCGCGATGCAAGAATGTGTGTCTTGCCCTTGAAATGATCACTTAACTTGGTGATTAATTCTTCAAATGTTTGAAGAGACAAAGGTTTGACGTCAAATAATTTTTCCATAAGCTCATTCAGGTCCACTCCACGATAAAAAGAAAGCTCTTTTGTCCCCGGTGTCTGTAACATTGTAGGCTGCAAAATGTTGATCTAACTGATTTTTGAAAACTTCCCGGGTGTGTTTGCTGGAATCAAACTGTTGAAATGTTGCTACGATTTTCTGCGTTTGTGCATTGTAGCTGACTCCTTGCCGCTGTAATTCTTTTTGGCTACCGATCACCGATTCTAGCAAGGTTTGTTGATTTCCCAGTATGGCTCCTAACTGTTTCAGGAATTCGTTGTCCATTTTTTCATAATTAAAAAAAAAAATCCTCGTCGCCACTTGTGTTTTTTAAATGAGAATATCACTACTAAAATTCAAGTAACATTTAATGGAAATAATTAATGTACTTGTATGTATATAAAGTAATATAATGTGAACCAATGAAAATAGAGTACTACTTGTAATAAGATTGCGTCTGATCCAGTCGACGACTTGGGCAAGAAGAAGGAACGTTATTTAGAACTCTATAAAGATTTATTCGACGCCGTTTATGAGTGTTGCCTTATGATTGTTGCCAGAGTAACAATTCTACACTTAGCATGCACGTTTTGGTTAGTTTGAAATACTCGAAGGGTGTCCGGGGCTGAGGGGGGTTTTCCATTCATGACGAGGTGGCATAAATTTTTTCCAGATGATTTATAAAAATTTTGATTTGCTAAAACCGAAAATGCAAGGTATTTTTGCGAATTTTGTTGAGTTGTTAGAAACAATTTTTTATTAACAAAAGGAACTTTGAAAGAGAGGTTTTATACATAATGCATATTTAATAATATAAGCATTGGAAAACTTTTTTTTTTTTCATATTTATTATAAGAGCCCATGAATTTGAACTGAACACGATAACCGATGTTATAACCATATTTTTCAATTATTTTATAAAATCATTCAATTTCTATTTGTCTATAAAAACGCATATGTAGGCATATCTTGGTTACATTTTCACTTTAATGCCACTATCGGGTCGCATTATTCGCCTATAATGCGATCGACAAAGAATAGCTCTTTGAGGCCTTCAATTGGAATGATAAAAAACTTTTCAATATAACAGGGATATACATACATACATATACATACATATATACCTTGAATATTTATTATTGTGTCTTTGCAAATATGTAAGTATATGTACTTCCTTTTCTGAAAGTTTCATTCTTTCGGAAATGAGCTAGCTACTGTTTGGCGGTTGCGGCTCGGGTTGACAAGAACATTTATAGATTGTAATCTCGGGAATGAGTAATCTGTGGTTAAAAAACTTAAAAATTTCTTTATATTGATGGTGTTAGGCAAATTTTATAATCACAAAGAAATTTTAGAGAATAACGAGACTCAGCGACGGTCCTTCCTAGTGGCTACCGGGGATGATATGCACTTGAGATTTTTTGTGGTGGTTACTAGCACCACCCTTAACAAGTCCACAAAAATCCAGCGGGGCACTCGGCCTCTAACTATTATTTTTTTTAAAATAATCATTTCTAGGGGGTGGGTTTAGGATGTCCCCCGGTGTTCGGTGCAGCCGTCAGAACCAAAAAATTACCAAAAGTCAACAACCTCCAGCAGAAGCCACATCGACCTCAGGAAAAACAAGCAGCTCAAAATAAATCAAAAATATAATCATATTGTAAAATTTAACATATTGTAAATACTTCCACTCACCAAGTTCTCATAATTCTCTATAAGTCTAATTAAAAGCACAAAATCATCCTCACTTATATCACATCACAAAAATAATTATCACATGCTGAGCGGCAGCACCAAATCCAAAATCATAGCAAAAAGATCCAATTACAAATTGTGTCTCGGATAACAAATTCCACAGTCCGATAGAGTCCACTATGTAAAGGGAAGAAGCTCCACCCAGTAGGGGGGGAAATGGTCGTGCGTCGGGAAACAAAAAATATCCCCGAAATGATCTCCAATGGTCTACCCCTTACAACAGGACTCTAAAACGGAAAATCGAGATAGAAATTTCTGGAAACTAAAATACCGAAGTGATATAAGGAGAGGATGAGATAACGCAAGTCCTCTTTGATCAGTTCCTTTGAAGTCGTTACAACAAACTTGGTGAGTGAAATATTAATCTGCAAAATTGAAACTGGAAACCAACAAAACTTAAACTGTGCGAAACTAAATTATAAAATATTTGTGAACGATTTTTTAATAAAACAAAATTAGTGGAAGTGTTCTTTTTATTGTTACAATATCTGTAAAAGTGACAAAACCACATTTAATCCCAAAATCAAGTGAAAGAAAATGCCAATGACATTCAAGAATCTCATTTGAAACTGATCCTCTATCATATCGTGTGGTCGAATCGGATAAATCACCGGCATCGATCATAGCAGGAAATTGGTCGTGGGTTCGAGTGACGGCAAATGCGGGTGTGCTTTTTTTATTTTTTTTGCCTGATCTTGATTTTATGTTATGATCACCCAAGTTAGTGTCTAATTAAGTGACAATTTTTAGGTCCGGCAAATTGTCCAGTCCACTGCGTGCATATCGAAACATGGTCCTTCGAGCCGGATAGCGGGACTTAAATGGTAACGGAAGTTAGATACAAACGGGAGTGATCAACTCGCAAAAACAATCTACTAAAGCAATCAAAATCCAATCTTGATTTCCAAATCTTAAAATCTAACTCCCTGTGAACAATCTAAATATACAATCATCAAAACAATCAAAATCAAATCCTGATTTCCAAATCGCGGAATCTAATTCCTTGTGAACAAAAAAAACAATCAAACTCAAAATCTAATTTCCAGTGAATCAAAATCTAATTACAAGTGAATCCTAACATTCAAAATCTAATAAAACCTAAGTGAATCTAAAAAACCAATTTCAACTACAAATCAAATCTAACCACTAATTAAATCTAAAGAACGAATATTCTAGTAGCGAAGTGAAACCTTAATAGTCAGTGGAATTTACGAATCAAAAAATTAATGTGAATTATATCAAACGAGTGAAAAAACAACTTAAAGTGAAATTCGAAACCGTAGATTCAGTACAAACGGAAATTTTAACGGTAACGTGAACTGTAATAACGGTCATCAGTAACGGTCAAAGAGCACAGTTATCCTAACGGTAACCAATAACGGTAGTAGCCTGGAATTAATCAAGGACATCAAATCAAAAATCAATCAAGGACTCATCGAAGCCCTACAAACAGTGAGTACGCCTCAGCAATATTTTCTTTTTTTTTATTATTGAAAAATAAGCAACAATAATAAACATATGTGGTGGAAGTTTCAAATCAAAGGAAATATATTTTAATTTGCAAATAAAACAACTTGAAGATAAATTATTTTGAAATATCAAATTCTAAATCAACAATTTATTTAAATAAAATTTAACAAAACCGAAATGGAGGATCTGCTAGATAGTCAATATGCGCAAAGGGAACTGTTGTTAAAATGTATATCCAATGTAAAAAAGGAAGCTAAGGATAGAAGGACACAAGCATTCTATATCAAAAAGTTAGAACAATTTGAATTATTGTGGGAGAAGTATCTCGATACCCACAAACAAATACTCATATTAAAACGCAAAACCCCAACCTTTGATTCAAACTCATGCGATTACTTCTCTAATGACGTCTACGCAACAATGGAGGACTTCTTCGTTACAAATGCTTCCGATCTTCAAAGCAAAATCGATCAGTTATCTCCACAAGGAGATCCTTCAGGTCAAGGTTCCAGTTCCGGTATCCACCATCAAACTACAGTTCGTGAAAACCTCCCAGCACCAACTGCCATTAAACTTCCCAAGATTAGCATAGAAAAATTTAATGGCGATTATAGTAAGTGGACAACCTTCTACGACTTATTCAAAAGCTTAGTCCATGAAAATAAAGGATATTCTCCAGCGCAAAAGTTGCAATATTTGAAACTTTCACTGGAAGGAATACCGCAACATATGATCCAACATCTTCAAATAACGGACAGCAATTATGAATCAGCTTGGGATTTACTCATCGAACGTTACGACAATAAAAGAGTCCTGGTAAATACCCAGTTAGACATTCTAATATCTCAACCTTCACTCACAACAGAGTCGGTTCACGCAATACGAAATCTATTAGACACCACAACAGAATGTTTACTTGCCTTAGCGAATCTAAAGGTCGACATCACAAGCTGGGACCCTTTCATCGTCCATCTTATAGCTAAACGTTTACCGTCTACAACGCACCAATTGTGGGAGCAGACTGTAAGTGATAAAGGAGAATTACCATCGTGGAAGTCACTTCAAGATTTCCTGAAGATGAGATTTAGGACATTAGAAGCAATTGCCCCCTTAGAGAGTCATCAAACAAAAGGCCTCCAGTTCAACAAACCAAAAGTATATCATAGATCTTTTCATGTTTCTACAAACCTAGTGTGCCCTGTTTGTGCACAAAGGCATAATGTCAGACAGTGTTCTCAATTCTCATCATACAGTACCCAACAAAAAATGAACGTAGTTAAGTTAAAAGCCCTTTGCATGAATTGTTTAGGATCCGGACATGCAGCCGCCAACTGCCCCAGCGAAAGAAATTGCAGGTACTGTAATCGACGCCATCACTCATCATTGCATGGTAAGCCAAATAATGCAAGCCCAATTCACTCTAAGGAACACCCACAACAGGAGCAGCCCGTCTCGGAGGAAGCTTCCGCTTTACAGTCAGCGACTCCAACGAATGTCAGGTCCTTCATGGTCAATAAGATATCAACAAACCAAGTTCTTCTGGCCACCGCCTTGGTAAGAGTCATTTCCACAACTGGACAAGAACAAATCGCTCGCGCATTAATAGATCAAGGATCGGAAGCTTCGTTTATAACTGAAGCCCTAGCACAAGATCTCAAACTAGATAAGACTTCAGTGTATGGAAATATTAAGGTCATAGGTGAGAACGTGGTGGGCCACACCAAAAGTAAGGCGCATTTCAGTATCAAATCGATCTACAACGATGATTGCAGCATTCCAGTTTCCGGTGTGGTGTATAAGAAATTGACTGAACTTTTACCCACGAAATATGTTTCGTATCAGAAGTGGACCCATTTGAATCAACTTGAATTGGCCGATCCCGAGTTCTACCGTCCTGGGAAGATCGATCTATTACTAGGAGCTGATGTCCACGCAAAAATTATACAAGAAGGACTGATCAAGGGTATAAATGGCAGCCCCTTGGCTCAGAAGACGGCGATTGGTTGGATCCTGTCAGGTGAAATTCATGCACCGATGCAAACTTCAGTAAACGTACATTTTCATACGTTCACCGAACTAGATGACAAGTTAAAACAATTTTGGGAGCTCGAGGAAATCGGAGAATCAACCATGCATACCGAAGAGGAAGGTGAATGCGAACGTTTATTTGAAAAAACGACCAGGCGCCTGACTGATGGAAGATACGAAGTGCAGCTACCGCTCAAACCCGCAACAGAGACCCATCATTTAGGCAAATCTCGTCACATCGCTGTGTCCCGGCTACTTCAAATGGAACGACGTTTCGCGAGAGACCCCAAATTACAAGAAGCTTACACCACTTGCTTAAATGAATACGCAGAGCTTGGACATATGGAGAAGGTCAAATCAAGTGAAGATGAACATTGCAATCTGCTAAACCAAATTAAGACATACTCCTGTAGCTATCTACCTCATCATGGAGTAACAAAGGAATCAAGCACCACAACAAAACTACGAGTAGTTTTCGATGCGTCTAGAGCAACGGACAGTGGAGTTGCACTAAATGAGATGATGCTTAAGGGACCGACAGTACAAGACGAGCTTACATCTCTTCTGATTAGGTGGCGTAAATATCGCATCGCTTTCAGCGCTGATTTGGAGAAAATGTACCGACAGGTTCGAGTGAGATGCCAGGACACTGACTATCAAAGAATTGTCTGGAGGGATTCCCCCGACAAGCCAATAGAAGACTACCGACTGAAAACAGTAACATTTGGAACCAAGAGCGCACCATATTTGGCTACAAGGGTTTTGAAACAACTCGCCCTTGACGAAAGGGACCAGTACCCCAAGGCTTCCAGTGTCGTCATGTCTGATTTTTATGTGGATGATCTTCTTTCAGGCCAACACAACATACATGATGCCTTAGAGGTACAAAGCCAACTCATTAACATCATGAAAGCTGGAGGATTTTCCCTGCGAAAATGGTCATCCAATTGCAGTAAATTGCTGGAATCAATACCACCAGACTACTGCGAAACCAACCCAACACTGGAAATTTCAACGGATGACAGTGTACGAGCTTTAGGGACATTCTGGAAACCCCGTACTGACATGTTGACTTTTTCTTACACACACAGTCAGGACCCAGAAAAATGGACTAAACGTAACATCCTGTCCGAAACAGCAAAATTGTTTGATCCTCTTGGTCTTCTAGCTCCAATTATAATTCAAGCAAAAATCATGATCCAACAATTATGGCTTAGAAGACTTGAATGGGATGAAGAAGTTCCACAGGAGTTGAAGAATCAATGGCTAAAATATCGAGAAAATCTGGGTGACATACGCAAGATTGAGATAAATAGATGGGCACAGTACTCTAATGTAGATACAAGGATAGAACTACATGGCTTCTCAGATGCTTCCTCAAGGGCATACGCAGCAACGGTTCATCTATGTATAGTTGACGAAAACGGAAGGAGGACATCGAACTTAATAGCAGCAAAAACTAAAGTTGCACCCGTGAAAACGGTTTCATTGCCTAGGCTCGAGTTATGCGGAGCAACCTTGCTAGTGAAGTTGATGCGTTATGTAATTAAAGCATTAAATTTGGTCAAATCCCCTGAGATGTATGCATGGACTGATTCCGAAATAGTGATCGCCTGGCTACAAGATCACCCCACACGATGGAACACCTTTGTGGCCAACCGAGTTTCATACATTCACGAGGGCCTTGGAAGAAATGTCTGGAAATACGTACCGTCTAAGCAAAATCCCGCAGACTGCGCCTCACGAGGAATGGATCCAGGAGAATTGCTAAACCATGAATTATGGTGGAAGGGACCCACCTGGTTGTGCGAAAAGGAAGACCAATGGCCAACAACAAAATCTATTCTGAATGTGGAACATGAACAAAGAAAAAATTGGGTTGTCTGCCATTTACAAACCAACGTCAGCTTAGACGAATGGATAACCAAGTATTCTACTTTGACGCGATTGCTGCGCGTGACTGCATACTGCTCACGATTTATATTCAATGCCCAAAGAAAATCCAATGAACGCAAAATGGGATTTCTTAAGACCGAAGAAATGAAGACTGCCTTACACTTTTGGTTGAAAACTCATCAAGCGAGACATTTCTATGAGGAAATCAAGTCTCTAAAACAAAATCAATCATTACCACGATCGAGTCGACTGCTTAAACTCTGCCCCTTCTTGGATGAAATTGGCCTACTCCGCGTCGGAGGAAGAATCAGACAAGCTGAATTGTCATACGATGAAAGATTTCCAATCATTCTACCAGACAAAGATCACTTGACAACACTCATCATCGAAAAGATTCACAGAGACACGTTACACGGTGGTCCACAACTAATGATGCACGCCCTTGCAAGGACCTATTGGCTCATAAATTCCAGAAACACCATCCGATATCATCTACACAAGTGTATAGTTTGTTTCAAACAACGAGCTCAAACTCAAACCCAACTCATGGGAGAACTTCCTGCTACAAGACTGCGACAATCTCGACCATTCGGCAACACTGGAGTCGATTATTGCGGCCCTTTCGACATGAAAACACACAAAGGGCGCAACCCCAAAAAATACAAGGCCTATATTGCTCTCTTTGTATGCATGGCCACCAAAGCCATTCACTTGGAAATCGTCACCGATCTGAGCGCAGAGGGTTTCACTGCAGCCTTTCGGAGATTTGCGGCGAGACGAGGTTTATGTCACAACATCTATTGCGATAATGGAACCAATTTCGTGGGAGCATCTAGACTTCTAAGGCAACAACACCAGCGATTGATGCAACAAATAACTGAGGAGTTCGCAGCTACATTAGAGAATGAGGGCACTAAATTTCATTTCATCCCGCCATCCTCCCCACACTTCGGTGGATTATGGGAGGCTGGAGTGAAGTCCACCAAATACCACATCAAAAGAGTGATCGGAACCCACTGCTTAACATATGAGGAATTCGCCACGGTATTAACTCAAATCGAGGCATGCTTGAATTCACGGCCGCTGACCGCCATGAGTACGGATCCGCGTGATTTAACCCAGGTCATTTCCTCATCGGAGATTCGTTGATGACTCCACCTGAACCGTCCGTTCTCGACATTCAAGTGAACCGACTCGACAGATGGCAATTAATTCAACGCATATCGCAAGGATTCTGGAAAAGATGGAAATCAGAGTACCTCAACCAACTACAACAACGTCCTAAATGGACCATCAAATGCGACAACCTAAAAATTGGAGAATTAGTAATTATAAAAGAAGAGTCTCTGCCACCAAGTCGTTGGGCGCTAGGCCGGATTGTAACCGTACACACCGGAGATGATGGATTTGTACGAGTTGTTTCTATACAAACAAAAGACAAGCTCTTAAAACGGCCAATTACTAAAATTTGCCGGCTTCCAATTGTGGAACCAGAAGAAAATTCTACTACAAATTTAAATTAATGTTGGGTATTTTATTGAAATAAAAATAATATATTAACAGAAGTAATATAAGTATTTATTAATTATAAATTATATAATGCCTGCACGTCAATGCCTGCACGTCCGCTTTGCAGCAAGCTAATAGGAGAAGTGAGTTATTAACAAAAAAAGGAAAAGTGACAATTCAATATAAATGAGAGTGCTACTAAGTTCAAAATAAAAATATTTTGATTACATTTTTTCAACACCCTCTCTTAATCAAAATTTTCTTTTAATCCAATTAATTTCAAAAGTTTCTTGAAAGTATCTTTAGTTACGGCTTTAGTAAAAATATCAGCAAGTTGTTTTTCAGTTTCTATATACTCTACTGTTACAATATTTTTATCAACTACATCCCTTATATGATGATATTTAACTGAAATATGCTTTGTTCTTTTGTGATATTCTGAATTCTTAGATAGTTTGATTGCACTCTGATTATCCACTTTAATTGGAATTGGATTTGTAATTTTAAAGTTGAGGTCATTTAATAGTTGCTTTAGCCATAAAGCTTCTTTAACACCTGAACTTAAAGCTACATACTCAGATTCAGTCGTTGATAAAGCTACAGTAGATTGTCTTTGTGAATTCCAAGTAATAGGGCCATCAGCTAACTTGAAAACATATCCTGACGTAGATTTTCTCGTATCCGTATCACCTGCATAATCAGCATCCGTATATCCAATAAGTTCTTGTATATTGCCATCATACACTATTGAAGTATCAATTGAACCTTTCAAATATTTAAAGATTCTTTTCACTGAATTCCAATGAGCTATTCCAGGGTTGTTTAGGTATTTGCTTGCTTGGCCAACAGCAAAGGAAATGTCTGGCCTTGAAACACAATCTGCGAAGATTAAAGATCCTACTGCTTCTCTATATGGTACGTTCATCATAAATTCAGCTTCTTTTTTGTCTTTAGGACAAAAATCTTTGGATAACCTGCAATTGAATTCAGCTGGCGTTGAACTTACTTTAGCATCCTTTAAATTGAATAAGCTAATTATTCTTGTGATATAATTTCTTTGATTGATTTTAATTTGTTTTGATTCCCTGTCTCTCGAAATTTGTATGCCAACGAATTGTTTAGTGTTTCCTATGGTAACTTTAAACCTTTTCTTCATTGCATTTAATATGTTATTAATTGCAGCTTTTGATGTTGCCATTATCAGACCATCATCTGCATACAAGGCTAAATAGACTTCATCACCATCAATTTTTCCATAATAAATACAATTGTCAGCACATGATTGTTTTAGATTATATTCTTGTAGGAAATTATTAAATGTGCTATTCCATACTCTTGGTGCTTGCTTTAGTCCATATAATGCTTTTTTCAATCTATAGACTAATTTTCCATCTTCCTTTTCAAATCCTTTAGGTTGTTTGACATAGATTTCTTCCGATAGTTTTCCATTTAAAAACGCTGTTTTAATGTCAAATTGAGCCATCTCCAAATCTTTAATAGCAGTAATGGCTAATAATACTCGAATTGATTCATATCTGACTACTGGACTAAACGTGTCTTTGTAATCGATGTCGAATTTTTGTTCAAATCCTTTTGCAACTAATCTTGCTCTGTATCGATCAATTTCACCATTTTCATTAGTTTTTATTCTAAAAACCCATTTAACATCTATTGCTGTCTTATCGGGTGGCAATGTTGCTAATGTCCATGTGTTATTTTCATTTAATGCATCTATTTCTTCAGTCATTGCATTTAGCCATTGTTCTTTATTTGTTGATTTAACTGCTTCTTCATAGCTTGAAGGAGTAAATGCATCAGCAATGTAAACAAAATGATCACTTAATTTTGCAGGTACTCGTATCCTTGATCTATCTCTTAGATTATAGTCATGAGTATTGTTTTCATTTGTAACATTTTCGCTGTTTTCATTACTATCAAAATATATTTCCGAGCTATTTAAGTTATCAATACTGGAATCTGCAGTTTTATCATCATTTCCTATATTATTACTATTTAAAATTGTTGCTTGTTGCTCACTAGCGTTGGTATATTCATCTGTATATTCATCTTCTTGAGTCATATCTAATGTAACAACTTTTTCACATTCTTGTTTATATATCTTATTTTCATCAAATATAACATTTGTAGATATATGAACCTTTTTGTTTTCACAGTCCCATAGTCTGTAGTTTTTGGTTGTTTTCTCATATCCAACAAAAATCATCTTTTTACATTTCGCATCAAATTTACGACGTTGTTGATGTGGAATATGTTTATAAGCTATTGAACCGAACACTTTCATGTTTCTTAGATCAGGTTTTCTTTTAAACCACAACTCAAATGGTGTCACTTTAGAGTTTTTGCAAATTACTCTATTTAAAGAAAAAATAGCTGTGTTTACTGCTTCAGCCCAAAATCGAATTGACAAATTCTTTGAGTGAATCATCGTTCTGGCAGCTTCGACTATTGTTCTATTTTCCCTCTCTGATTTACCATTTTGCTCTGGAGTAAATGGTGCTGTTGTTTCAGATATTATTCCATTTTCCCTAAAATATCTATTCAATGTATTGTTGCAATATTCAGAGCCATTATCTGTTCTAAAACGTTTAATATTGTAGCCAAATTGATTTTTGAATTCATTATTAAATTCAATTATCTTCTCAGTTGCACTACTTTTATGTTTAAGAAAATATACTATTCTGTAGCATGAAAAATCATCCTTTATTAGAAGGAAATATTTAGAGCCTCCTAATGAATCTGTTTGCATGGGTCCACATAGATCACTATGAATTAATTCACCAACAAACGAAGTTCTATTAACTGTCGTTTTAAAAGAATGACGGTGCATTTTTCCTTTCAAGCAAGATTCACAGAACACCTCATTATTACTTTTATTTAGGTTTAATCCAATAACCGCATTTGACTTTTCAGTTAATTTTATTGTTTCATAGTTTATATGACAAAGACGCTCATGCCACAGTTTCAAATTATCGCTTTTTGCAAAACTAGCTTTTATGTTATTTATTGGCTTAAATAGCATTGTATACATTTGACCAGTTCCTCTTCTTTTGCCAATTGCAGCAACTTCACCATTTGCTCGAAGAATTTCCAATGTAAATTTATCAGCTTTTTGTGTATAACCATGATCCGTAACACTTCCGATTGAGAACAAATTGGAACTTAGGTTTGGCACAAAGAGAACATTTTTTAGTGTTTTCTTTTCCCATTTTCCATTGACATTGGCAAGAAGTTCAATATTACCTTTGCCTTCGCATTGTAAGTCTGATTTGTTATTAGCTGTAACTATATTTTGTCGAACCTCTATAAAATTTTTAAACCACTCCTTTTTAAAAGACATATGGGAGCTAGCACCAGAATCAGCTACCCATTTTTCATTTTCATTTATATTGAGTTTTTCTAACTCACATATCATGGCCTCGTTGCTTGTAGTTGGCGTTTTGTTTAAGCGAGCATGACATTCTTTCCACCAATGACCAGTTTTCTTGCAAAAACCACATTTAGACTTCTTTTTTAATTCCTTTATATTATTTTTCTTAGATATCTTACTATCTTCTTTATTTTTATTTGTTTCAAGTAAGGAACATTTCATAACAGTAGGAAATTGTTCCATTGAGTCTACAGACAATTCCTCTTTCATAAGTCTGGCTGTAAGGTTAGCTAATGTTTTCTCTTGACTGGACGTTGAATCCCAGCTCCTAGGAAAATCTTTAAATTTTATGGGTAAACTCCACAAAATTTTAGATATATGTTGCTCATCACTAATTGTTTCTCCAAAGTTCCTTAATTGTTTTATGATCGTTTCAATATTTGCCAGATTAACTGCTATAGAATCAGTTTCATTCATTTTAAAATCATAAAACCTGGAAAAATAAAGCTGCTTGCTAATCATTGTATTTTGTTCGTATACTCCGAGAATTTTTGACCACATTTCAGCCGCTGTTGAGCAATTTAAACACAATCGTAGTGTATTGCTATCAATAGATGAGGTCATATAATGCATGGCTTTTCCATTTCTCTTCAACCACTCTTTGACCTTGCTTTCATCATCCTCCGGTTTTGTATCAGTCCCTTCCACAATTTGCATTAATTCGCAAGCATAGAACAAATTTTTGATTGCAAACTTCCACTCGATAAAATTCGACCCATCGAATTTAATCAGAGTTGAACCTTCCATTTGCTTGGCAGCCATTTGAACAAAATATAATTTTTCAGGATATTCTTCTATCAATATTTCAATACTTATCCTATTTCAATTCTTATCCAGAGTCTCCTGGGCCCATAACCTGTTGGGTATTTTATTGAAATAAAAATAATATATTAACAGAAGTAATATAAGTATTTATTAATTATAAATTATATAATGCCTGCACGTCAATGCCTGCACGTCCGCTTTGCAGCAAGCTAATAGGAGAAGTGAGTTATTAACAAAAAAAGGAAAAGTGACAATTCAATATAAATGAGAGTGCTACTAAGTTCAAAATAAAAATATTTTGATTACATTTTTTCAACAATTAATAGAAACTTTATCCATACAAGTAACTAATGCAAATAATTCCTTATCCGAATTTGCCTGAGAATTTATGTACTCCCTCATAAATCTCAATTCCACATCCCGAATCCCAAAAGCGAGTCAGGGCGCTATAACCCTTTTCCTTAATACTCTTTTCTATATATCCACAGGCACATAAGAAGGATACCCATCATCAAAGATTATATTGACACGCGCATCAGCGGTGTCAAGGGGGGGAGTATGTTCGGTGCAGCCGTCAGAACCAAAAAATTACCAAAAGTCAACAACCTCCAGCAGAAGCCACATCGACCTCAGGAAAAACAAGCAGCTCAAAATAAATCAAAAATATAATCATATTGTAAAATTTAACATATTGTAAATACTTCCACTCACCAAGTTCTCATAATTCTCTATAAGTCTAATTAAAAGCACAAAATCATCCTCACTTATATCACATCACAAAAATAATTATCACATGCTGAGCGGCAGCACCAAATCCAAAATCATAGCAAAAAGATCCAATTACAAATTGTGTCTCGGATAACAAATTCCACAGTCCGATAGAGTCCACTATGTAAAGGGAAGAAGCTCCACCCAGTAGGGGGGGAAATGGTCGTGCGTCGGGAAACAAAAAATATCCCCGAAATGATCTCCAATGGTCTACCCCTTACAACAGGACTCTAAAACGGAAAATCGAGATAGAAATTTCTGGAAACTAAAATACCGAAGTGATATAAGGAGAGGATGAGATAACGCAAGTCCTCTTTGATCAGTTCCTTTGAAGTCGTTACAACAAACTTGGTGAGTGAAATATTAATCTGCAAAATTGAAACTGGAAACCAACAAAACTTAAACTGTGCGAAACTAAATTATAAAATATTTGTGAACGATTTTTTAATAAAACAAAATTAGTGGAAGTGTTCTTTTTATTGTTACAATATCTGTAAAAGTGACAAAACCACATTTAATCCCAAAATCAAGTGAAAGAAAATGCCAATGACATTCAAGAATCTCATTTGAAACTGATCCTCTAACATATCGTGTGGTCGAATCGGATAAATCACCGGCATCGATCATAGCAGGAAATTGGTCGTGGGTTCGAGTGACGGCAAATGCGGGTGTGCTTTTTTTATTTTTTTTGCCTGATCTTGATTTTATGTTATGATCACCCAAGTTAGTGTCTAATTAAGTGACAATTTTTAGGTCCGGCAAATTGTCCAGTCCACTGCGTGCATATCGAAACACCCGGGGACGATATGGACTTGAGATTTTTTGTGGTGGTTACTAGCACCACTCTTAACAAGTCCACAAAAATCCAGTGGGGCACTCGGCCTCTTACTATTTTTTGTAAATAATCATTTTTATGGGGTGAGTTAGGGGTAGGTTTATAATTCGGGGTTAATAATTTGGGGATGATATTTTTCGAGACCCTCACTGTCTGTCTGGTATCAAAAAACAATTATTTACTTATTTTTTAAGGTCCGATAGTCAGTTTCAAAATGTAATTTTTTTTTTCTAAAATCGTTCGATCGAACGTTCGGAACTTCAGGCTCATCTAACTTTGCCATTAGTTACTCTTCTCCACGAAAATCTTGCAAAGGGAGGAAGATCCTCTTTGGCATAGTGAAGGCTCCAAATGAGTGCCCAGGTGCTCAGTTTAAGCCAAATATAATAATTATGATTGCCATCGTATGCCACATTCCCAGCCAAGGAAAAAAGTTGTATTTAAGAATGTGCCAAATGTACGACTTGTAGATTACATCCAGGAAGCTGGCTGGAGAAGAGTTTTACTTTGCTCCTTCAATCATTCTTCCAGCCAATTCTTTTCAATTATGAAATTTTTGTTCCTGGTACTGGAATTATGGGCTAATTAATCCTTTACAACGTCTCCTGTTAAACCTTTTCTAGTTTCAATTAGTTTAAGTTTTCCATAAAACTAATTATTCACCTACATACATTTAACCGAGCTACATTTTTAGTCAAGTAAAAATGATACATATGTATATACATACAACAGGGAAAATATTTCGAATTTTCGTTCAGTTAGTCTTTTTCCCTAGTGTCAATTACAAATTATGATGAACTAAAAAGCCATTATTTATTTACAATTCATCAGGATCGTATCCAAATTTGCGATAGAATTAGTAAATTATCTTCCATTACATTAATTATGCTCTCCTGCAACCGAAACCTAAAGAAGGTAATAAAATGAGATTTCAGCTGGAACTAAGGAGATAAACACAATGTTGCTTGGCCCTTGTCCTTCATATTATTTATCAAGATTAATTAATGATATTCAAAATTAGCATGACCTGATGCTCATTTTGCGAAATAAATTCTAATTAGTATCACCTTTTCTGAAAATTGATCCTTCGTTCTACCACTACCACCAAAAGAATGTCCCTTTCAAATATTTTTATTTTTACCTCAGATATTTACGCATATAATTTCATTTTGTTTTATCAATTCCAGAAAATACTTGAGATGATTGATCGAAAATGTTGATTGAACATTTGACCTTTTTTTTAATTCATCGGTGCTGCAAAGAAGTTCGACTATCACATGTTCACATGTCGTTGCTAAAAAGGGGATAAATGAGGGCAATGAAAGGAGCTTATTTTAGGAAATGTTCCAAATCAAATTTAACCATCTGCATGGGCATGAATGTAAAGTGGGAAAAGTTAGATTTAGTGCTACAAAACGAAAATTGTTTAGAAAGATGAAAACCAAGGTAAAGAAATCCTCAGAGGCTGCACAAAGGGAACTTTCAGGCTGGCAGACAAAGAATCCTCGATAAGCTTATACTGAAGAAGAGTGGAGAGTTTTTCATCTTTCTTATTTTGTCCAGGAAACTCTACAACAGGACAATGAAAACACAGACATCCCTTAAGGAAGAACTTTGGAGCAAATAGAAGGAATTTTTTAGAAAAACAAAGTGATTTAACAAAAATTCTCAATTTAAAATTAACAGATAACAAGTTCTTGGGAAGAGATCTAGAGATTTTGCGGGAGGGAACCATTATAAATCTCAATAGTAAGCTTAAAATCTTTTTGACCAGATGAAGATCATCTTTGCACAACAGAAAACGAAAAGGAAATAATATTTTGCATTTACACAGTACTATAAGTTTCCCAGCAGAGAAGTTATTAATTAGATAATAATGTAGGTTTATATCTGAACATACCAGCAACAGCGTCAGCAAAAATAACATTAGTTGGGATGTAGGTTTGACTCCTTCGGCCCAAACGACCAGCTTCCCACCATGTTAGCACTAGTTTAGCACTAGTAGAAAATTGACGAGTCCCAGAACTGGTGACAAAGTAATCCTGAGAGAAGCTAGTTCAAATAACCATAATAGTTTTTCTAGAGAATTTGTTTTTCCTAAACGTTAGCAAACATTTCCCTCGTACTTCTTTCGCTACAGTAAAGCGGGTGTTCGAATTCGTAATGAGCGTGTTGAAGCGCCGCAGATAAACTGTGAAGCGAATGACTTCATTTGGAAATTCCAAAGCTTTCCGGAGTTAATAGCAAAACAAATCAATGTAAAGTACCTACTTGTCAGACTTGACCAAAAAAAAAACAAATTTTTCGGTAACTAGTGGAAATTCCGGGATGAGCCGCAGTTTCCTGAAACTGTAGGTCGTGGAAAACTACTCCCCGTCAAAAAAGTGCTGATCTAAAGTTTGAAAGATTTGTGGTGTTTGTAAAAATAATAGTTACTCTTCTAGCACAGAAGGTTCACTTCTTAACAGGGCTGAAAAACATTTACCAGTGGCTCAGCTAAGACATGCAGACGTAAAATGTTAAACAACATATAAGAGCAAAAAACATCTAACAGAGTAGCGAGGAAAAACAAAAAACGAGTGGGGCAAACAGGTAGTCACGCCATATTAAGAAAAGTCCTTTTAGGGACAACTTCACTAGTTAGCGAGCTAAAACAATCCTATTTTTGTTAGTATTTTTAACCGGTTCGAACATGGTATAATTGGTATTAGAGGAGTATGGTCGCTCCACACTATCGTGCCGTTCTCTGTCAAGTCTAATGACACTCTTGGTGTAGTCAAGTACTTTATAGGAAAGCAATCGGCGTGTTCACACTTTCACTCCCGTTCAAGCTCCGGCCAGTGTGTGAATACGCCGATTGCTATTCCTGTAAATATATTTGACTGGACCGAAAGTGGCATGAGAGTGGACGGAGAACGTCCGATAGCCTGGAGCGATTCTAAATGTGCAAGAGAGATTCATCTCTCAGGTTGTAGTTATTCCCTCTAAATGACGTCCGGCTTCTTAAGAAACCTGAAACTGAGTCCAACTTGCAATTCATCAGTCACGTGTCGGATTTTGATAAGTGATGTTTTGTTGGAAAGCTATCGCTGTGCATACTCCAAAAAAGATCACGTCGTTTAGAACGCGTATCATTCAATCGAGTTTATTAGATATTAGCAAAACTTTTCAATTTAAGGTCTGTCTGACACATAGCCGAAGTTTTTTCATTTAAACCAAAAAGGCCCAACCGAATGTTATGTCATTTTTTCGTTAATATTTTACTTTCGGCACTTCCAAGAAGTGAATATCGTTTTTGGTTTGTGCGGTATCGTGCAGGTACAAAATCACAATCAAAATTTTTTCGGATCATATTTCCGTTAATACGCTTCGAAAGAAACCTCAATGAAGTCGTTATCTTTTTTGGTGCGCGAATCATATCCCACGGTACTCCACTAACCTTGAATTAAATTCTTTTTCATTAGAATCACATTTGCTTTGTCCCCACAGCTGCAAGACAGACTTGCAACATGATGCCTGGGATTTATAAAGAATTACAACTTTGTTTTCCCACAGGAAAGATTCTCTTTATTCTTATCTTTACCTTTAGTCTTAAGACTATCGCACTTTTGATTTTAGATTTAGATTAAGTTTCGGTTTGTATTTGATTGGGAATAAATGTTTAAAATTGTCGAGGAGTTTATTTAATTTAATTTTTTTTTTTTTTTGGTTTCCTAACAAAAATAATAGTTAAATCGCGCGATATCGTGCAAGAAAAAATGACCACATACGTACGCACACACACACACATACTTCCTCTCCAATTTTTGCTTAAAATGCTTTTGGGACCTTGAAAAATGAAAATACGTTGAAAATTAAAAACAAATTAAAGGGGAGGAAAAAATTAGAATTTCGAGGAGGACGGTTTGTCGAAAAGAATATAAGATGATATTGGAAATAATAAAAAAAAAGTAAACCACGGTTTTGATATAAATTAAAAAGTTAAAAGTATGTTAAAAATTTTTACGCTATGAGAAAGATTTTATTATCGTGCGTAACATCAAAAGCAGTATGTGATATTACTCGCAAGGAGAAAATTTTTTAAATAAGTGCGTGTAAAAACAAGAAGAAAAAGTAGAACGAATGTTCAAAGAAAATAACCTAATTTTGAAAGAACAATAATAATAAATTGGAATGCCAAAGGAGAAATTGAAGCCTAAAATCATTTGGTTAAAAATTGGAAGAGGTTAAGGACCAATTACTGTTTTTTTTTGGATGAAGACCGTGGAACAGGACGAAGGAAGGCTCCATCGTATGATTATATTTTATGGTTGAAGACAATGGAGCAGGAAAAATAAAAGAAACAGCTAAGTAGTTCTTCTATTGTTTATGGTTTAGTGGTAGGTTAAGATTTCCCCGTAAAATATGACGTGGTCTGTTTATTAAGACCGGAGAAGAGCTGGGAAAATTGCAATCCTGTACAGCTACTGTTAATTAAAAGCATCTTGGACTAATAACGATGAATTGCTTTTGCAGATAATAATCAACAGGGTCAAAACCAGCAAAAATAAATAAATTTTTGTTTGAATTTAATACTATTATCATTATATTGAATTCTATTATTATTATATTGACACCATTTTGTTTAAATTTAATTTATTTAATTTGTTAAGATTGATTTAAATTTTCTTGACTTTTTTATTCTATGATATATTTATTTATTTCTGAATTCCTGAAAATGTTGTTCCCTTGAATATCAATTATTGTGAGCAAATGCAGGGAATTGGGTGGTTTCGTGTGTTCTATTGTCTTATTTCAGCAGTGGAAGTCGCAATGGTACCAATGCGGTTTCATGCTTTTTGTTTTTTTTTTCGGTTACGTAAATGTATTGTATTTAGAGAACTCGAAACCTTGAAACAATTAAAGGTAGATATTGCCACCCACCACCTCAGCTGCAATAAACTAAAATAATTGTTTATGGTATTAGTTTATGGGTAACTGTATGTTTTTGTTTTGGGTGATGTTAAGTTATTAAAGAATTTTCTGTACATTTTTATCGTTTGTTTCTATGTTGCTAGCTCTGATTGTTGCAGGTTCTTTAGGTGTCGGTGCTTCTGTGAAGATGTGCTAAGGCAACACCAGTATGGATGGCTTAGCGGCTGGTGAGGTCTCTCGCCCCGGAATTTTCTTTCAGGTATGCTCCCTGTTCCCCTGATTATTTCACGTCCGCCTTAAGGGGGAGCGCTCACATACAGATACACGACGCGCTTCACATAAGCATTTTGCGTCCGCCATGAATGGAGGCGTTTTTATCTAGTGGTGATGCAGTAGTTTAGATGGTACTTCCGGAGACTCACCAATCCACGACCCCCCCCGGCGAGCCAGCCCTACTATTGAGGACCGGAGTACTGTCTGTCTGTCTGTATAATTTTCAGGTGGTTTTTTTTAAAGTTGTCTCCAATTTTTTTGTGTTTTTTTGGTGTGGATCTGAGGTTGGCCTCTTCGGGCAACCAACCCGGGGTACACATTACATTTGTAAAGTCAATCTGTTCGGAGTTATAGTGCTTCAAACTTTATACATCACTTTTTTTGCACTATATTTCGTTAACGGTTAGCCCGCCATAAAAAAGTCCTAAGACTTATAGAACACACGATTATCTATAATTTTTGCTTGTATCATTTTTAGATAGGGCTAATATTTCACGAGTTATAGCGCTTTAAATGTCGGAAAATGTTAATTCAAATTCTTTCCCCGTTTCATTTCAAAACTGATTATATCGTGTGTTGATCTCATCATTGCCCACATTTGTTGCCTTTGCACCCTAAAAAGTGAGCTTCCAAAGCTGCTTGTCCTTCGTAGCGAACGAGAGCCGGCCTATTGAGTATGCTAATGTTACATTTTATGGGCATGAAGATAATTGCCCGTTTTCTTTTTTTATATAAAATTTATGAAAACTCCAGGAAAGCTCCCTTGAGAGTGCTCAAGTGCACTCCCCTGTGCAGCGCTCCCAAATTTTCCCACTGGGCATGTTGTTGAGCCCCGCCGGGAACGGAATTATAGAGAAAAAATATTTAATTCACCCAAAAAATAATAATGCACTTCACTTCTTTTACTTTAAATTTATTTAAAATTAGTTAGCTGATTTTTAGGTTTACATTTGGTCCGACGGCACGACGAGAACTGAAGCCAAGAATCTTGGCTTAGCTTCGAGTTGGCCACGGTCCCACACGCTTGGGGATAACACGAGTTGCTGGCGCAGCACTTTTGATAAGCAGAGTTAAAAATGCTTAATTGCATTTAAGCGGAAATGAATTTATCGGTTTGAGTTTTAGTTTAATGCATTTGATCCTATATGTAATAGGAGGTTCATTGTTTATGCTTTTTGTTTATGCTTTTTGTTATGCCAGCAGCTCGTGTGGACTCCAAGCGTGAGAGCCGTTTACAATGTCGCATATAAATACATTGTTGTGTGAATGTAATTAAATATATCGGATTACCCAATCGCCAATCGTTTCCGCTATTTCTATTAATAAGTATTATTTAATTTTCTTCTTAATATTTAATATTATTCATTTTATTCTTAAATGTATTTTACGTTTGATGTTGTTCTTCTCAGAGTTAAGAATTATTGGTGGTGTACTTATGTCTTTCATGTCCATTAGCTAAATAATAATTATATGTTGATATTCGTACTGGGCTTTCTGTAATAGGTGGTTGTAAGTGTGTTGTCATTGCCTTCATGATAAGCGGGCTAGTAGCAGGGCGGTTTTCTTGTGTTGAGTTGGCCCAGGCAGTTAATAAAAATAACAATTAACTGTTTTGGTATAGCAGCACCCACTATCTGCGTGAGGTAACCTGCAGTGTACACTTGATAGATTTTAGTTAGTTTTGGTTGATACATTTGTGGTATGTAATTGCTTAATTAAATTATTAATTTTGAATAACGATTGATTTTATATTTGATTTCGGTTCACTAAGATTGATTTTGCCAGAGTGATGGGCTAAAGGTCCGTAAATGGCATAGCGGCGGGGACGGATCTCGCTCCGAACTTTCTTTTGGGATATCTTCCTCACTCAAATAAGTATTCTGCGTTCACCCTCTCCGCAGATTTAGATGGAAGCTCCGGTGTATCACTATACCATGACTCCCGACGAACTAGCGGCTTCTCATGAGACCCGAGGTACCGCCTTGATGGTTGGTGTATCGGGATTTTGGATTTTTTTTACAAATTTTTTGACCTCTTCGAGCAACCATCTCGAGGTTGTCAACACAACTTTTCAAAAAATCTAAAAAAAAATTTTATGGTCCGTGACCTTGGAGGCCATTGTAATCTGGGGTTGTATAATGTAAGTTGTCGCTGAAAATTCAAGATTTTTGTATGAAGAGGAGGATTGAAACAACTAACGTAATACTACCTAAGCATTTTGATTATTTACACCGAATAAATCACGAATTTTTCTATGAGTATTTTTGCAAGAACGCCAATTTTCATATTAAGTTGGACTGCCCTTGGTTGAAATTGTACTACCTTATACTAAAACAAGATGGCTCATGTCATTTGAAATTACTTCACGTGTAAACATTATACAATGCTGATATCTAGGTGTCACATTTGGGTAACCCTTTATTATAGGCCGTTAAGTTCTTGCAATGAAACACAACTGTTGTAACATTCGCCCTTAGAGTGTTAAATTGTTATTGAAGAACCGAGCACTTCTGCTATTGCATAATTCATTACAAGCAAATCTTTTATAGTACTATACATAAATTAAAACAAAAGAAAGCCAAACTTTCAAACTAATGCAACTATGATTATAAAAGGATTTAAAATACTTTAAATTTCATTCCGAAATTAAATTAAATCACTAGAGTGCACAAAAACATCGTAATCTGCATAGGAAAGCAACGAAAACATTTTAAATGTAAAGAACAGAAAACTCCTGAATATTGCGGAGCTTTGAACAATAGTTTCTTGTTATTTCAAAAATCCTGGAAAAGTTACCAAATTCATTGCACTTAGTTCATCCAACCATTTTGCAAATAGATCCTATTACTATAAAAGGAATAAGGATAAAGAAACTACAATATAGATGATTAAATTTTTATAACCCTTAATGGTGGTACTTTTGTTTTTAAGGGAAGAATTTTATTATGACTATTTCGTCGTTATGGAATAAATTTTTAAATTTATTCAACCACAAACTACATACCACTGGATGCGTTGTTCAACATAAAGTTTAAACTTGATTGAAAGTCAACACAAAAATGGATTCTTCGTGAATGGAGAGGCGCTCGCTGCATATGGCGCTATCGTTATGAAGATTTGTTTACCACATTTTTATTCATTCTATTTTTTTTTTTTTTAAATAAATTTTTTTTTTCGGAGTTTAGTCAACAATGAAAAATATCCTTTCCCATTTCGTTTATCAAATATCCTCGGGCAAGCAAACGGCAATAACTTACACGTAACTAGGAAAAATTGAAGTAAACACGGAAATTGAGAAAAAATACCTATTATTATTAAACGAAAGAAGGCTGCTTGCCTTGCCATCAACGTTCATGATCGTGAGTCGTTTTATAAAAAAATATAAAAAATGAATAATCCTTGGAATCATTTTTCCGCAAATTCATCTCTTTATCAAAGCCACAAAAAAGCCCACACATAAATAATCGTGATGCTAAGAAGAACCTCCAAAAATTTATATATATATCGCCGAACCGCTCAAGCAACCGGGTTGAGCAATTCATCATTGTTCTCCCTTGTGTCCTTAATTTTTGTCACCACATTTCCTAAGGATCTATATTCCTTGCGCAAATATGGTTTATTACGTGAGTTCGCCTATCTGATGGCTATGGGCGTTAAATTGAAGTGACGGGGTACAATGAAGGGTTCTGGAGTGCCTATACGACCATACCCGACTATATACGAAATGAAAACATTCTCTCCAACTCCTTTCTTATCATCATTCTCAACAATTTTTCATCCAGAATGGGGCACGATTCTGTGATGAACATTTTTGGGCTCAGCCTGTAGAAATTTCAAGGGTTTTAATTCATCAAAAGCTTTCACTTCGCTTTCCCTATGCATGGGCAAAAAAGGAAAAGCGAAACAATTGAGAAAGAAAAACCTTTCCTGATGCTTCCGCAACGTGAAGGACTCGTTCCGATAAACAAAAAGGAATTTAACAGGAATTTTAACTTTTTTAAATTCACAATTTTTTTTTATATTCCTTATAAAGAAACAAAGTCTCTAAAATTTAAATTTATTCTCGAGTTTCTTACGGCTTTCAGTCGTTATCCTTAAGGATTTCTTCCTTGTATCCTTTTAAGCCGAAAAGTTTCAAGTTGAAAGTATTTTAAGATAATTTTCTTGTTCTTTAATATTATTGCAAGCACAGCTCTTTTTTATAAAGAAGTGGGGAAGAATAATGAGTGCGGCGGATTAGGTTTTAGATGTATCGTAACACATGAGTCTTAATTACCCTTGACGTTAAATCATTGCTGTTGGAATTAAATGAGTTATAAAACGAAAATAGAGAGGGTATACAAAATAAACATATCAGAGAGGAACTCTACTGTTAGAAACACACATATCAATTTCATGATATGCTTACTTGAAAATGTACAAATTTAACAAAGCAAGCGAAAAGGGATATATTCTTATTACGTTTCAATACTCCCCTACTCCTGTAATGTGAAAGAGAAAGTCTTGTTATAACGTCGCAAATTTTGAAGTATTTGAGACATCTTCAAAAAAAGAAAGTAATTATATTCTAATGGCTAGATTAGCCTAATTTGTTATTTATGCGAATGCTTTTAATATGGGATAATATGTCAAACTTCTGCTTCTTTGTCGTATTGAAATAGAAGTCAGAGTTATTATGGTGCACAATCTGGGAAAAACCCGCACTTATGTAAGAGAAAATACTTTATTATTTTAATATCTTATGGTTCGGAAATTAAGCGGAGGAAACAACGCTTAGTTTTAGAAATAGTACTGAGGCGGCTTAGACAATTTTATTATATGCTAAATTATGCTTTCATTACACTCGAATATAAAATATTAAAGCTTTACGAGCTTTTATGACGTCATTGGAAAAATTACATGTTTAAAGCCCACATTAGTAATAACAGGAATACAATTGCTCGCCATAAGCCGTGGGCTATGAAAGCTTCATCGCTCTCAAATTACGCCATCGCTGTCAATCGTAAAACTAAAATTACAATAGAGCAAAGTGATATCGTAGGCGATGAAAAATACTTTCTCCTGTTAAATTAGTTTCAAATTTGAATTGATACTAATTTAAACTAATATGCGGAAAAAAAGAAATCAACACGGGGATTTTTTTATTTTTAAATTTAACATATTGCAGGCCTCGATAGTCTAGGGGTAAGGCGCTTGACTGCTACCCCAGAGGTGCATAATCATAAGAATGTATTTTTTTCGTATATGTTGTTTTAACGAAATTTTCACTTTCTCTCGCCATAACTCAGTTAATATTGCAGATATCGATTTAAAATTTTAACATAATCTAATTTAACTAATTCTCTAAATATAAAACTTTAGTCGAATGGTTTACGTCATTTAATTTAATTTTCCAACGGATTCGTGAGATTTTTTTTTCTAATCAGTTATGTTATAGATTTTTGTACAATAATGTACAAATAATGTACAATAGCCAAAGAGGCGAATTTCAAAAATCTATAACACAACTTTTTGATTAGAAAAAAAAAAAAAAAAATTCACGAATCTGTTGGACAATTTTTAAACATTCGCCATTTTGTTTTTAAATGAAACAATTCGGCTAAAGTTTTATATTTAGAGAATTAGTTAAACTAGATTATGTCTATCGATATCTGCAATTTTAACTGAGTTATGGCGAGAGAAAGTGAAAATTTCGTTCAAACAGAATATACGAAAAAAATGCATTTTTATGATTTTTTTATATGTTGGCCATGTCATAACTTCAGCCAAAATCAACTGTAAATACATTTTTACACCCTCCCGATTGCAATTAGTTTTAACCGGTTATCTCATTTCCATCACTTTTTCCATTTTTAGAGCGCTTTTTGGGGATTCGCTGCAGGCCTATAAGCCTGGTAATTTTGGCTGGTTTTTTGGTTTTAGTAATCTATGAGATACTCCTGAATTTGTAGTATAAGCAGTTTGCTATACAATTTTATAACTCGAAAAAATCTCTAATGACTGGTCTAATTATAGACAAATCCAAAACTATATACAAATTCTGGGTATAGAGGATGCCACTAAATGGAATGAATGTTTAAATACTCTAATTTTTGCTCTACCGCAACATACTTTCTTTGATCCTAATATTAGAGAATTGCTAAGGAAAGAAAAACCAACGAGAAACCACAAATTACTTTTAAATATTCTTGAATTTAGCTTTTACATATTGTTGATCAAGCAATTTCGTTAGGCCCTCGTGTGATAATAGAAAATGAGGAGAATTTTTGCAGAAATCTTTGGAATGAATATGAATTGAGAGAGCTGAATGAAGAAACTGTAATCATGGTATACCAAACTACTCGATAAAATTGATAAGGATGATTATGTGTTCACTAACCCTGGATTCGTAACGGGGATGTTCAATGCATGTTCAACAACGATAGGTCTTTTTTTATCATGTTTTGTTGATAAAGAGAGATACTTTCATAATTAAAGCAGTGACTTTAGGATGCAGTGACGATTCAATGATTGTCTATATAGGCAGAACTAGCCCTGAGCTATTTAAATGCTGAAATTTTACATCCGCTTTATGGAAATAAATTTGAGCATTCCAAAAACTATGTTGATGGACTATGAACTATGGATATGGTAAATAAACATTTTGGTTCCAAGATCGAGATTTTGTTGGACAATTCTTCCGCGTGGTCAAAATTCTCAAGAAGACTTCAATAGTATTGCTTTACAAACTACAAATCTGTTAAGAACTTATATAATTAATTTATTTGGAGCAATTAGTAGGATTTACATATATAGGAAGCAGATTGTGAATGTGTTAAGTTTTCACGCCCAAATTTTCTAGTGAGCATATTACTACACCACCCTCTTGTCCTTTTTATACGTCTCTCGTAATAAAACAGTTCTACTGCTGCTGAAGGAATACTAGTGTATATTGGGCCAATACCGGTAACTAGGATAGTTGTTGAAATGGTTTTGGGTTACTGAAAGAAAGATTTATGTCGGGTTTACACGAATGACAAAAAATGTCCAATATTTTCAGAAAGAGATTTCTATGAAGCATTACGTTTTCAACTCCGGCAAATGATCCACAACTCTACGCATAAGGATGTCTGCCAATGATTATGATTTCCTCCTAGAATGAATTTTTAAATGTTAGTACTCACAGCGGCCATAAAAAATATCTTGGTGTGCCTAGGCGGAACGGTCGCACAGGTTTGGGATGTGCATTCTCCGCAAAATTTCTAGGGCCGTAACGTAACTTATAAAATCATAGCTTGGAATTACTTTTGAAATGTAGTACTTACGGAGTAACAAAAATTGTTGTGCCTGGTCAAATGTGCCGCTAATGGCTTGGCATACCACTTTTTTGTTGCTGTTTTAGTACCGCGACTAACTGACCTATCGAGTCACAGTTTCAAACTATAGCCAAATTAAAGTTCGAACATTTTTATACTGGAAAACACAGGTGCGTCAGGTCTGGGTCGCTGCCAAGTGCCTGGCCCACCACTGTTTTTGTACTACTTAAAGGTTAAATATTAAAAAATTGAATAAACAATGTTAAAAATGAAAAATTTGATTAATTTGAAAGAAATTATTAAAATTTTTATAATCGTACTGTAGTATTTTCTTTTGATTAGAGACAAGTTTTCCAACAGTGGTTTGGATTTAGTAGTTTCCTCATCATATACATAATCGTTATTCATAACTCTTGGGAAACAAAGAAAATGTTTATAGAAAATTTTAAAGAGGTAATTGCCAATCTACCACTATCCAATAATCGCTAATTCAAAGAAAATGGTCGTCTTGAAAGAGTATGTATGTGCAGAAGAAATTATAGGTTAATAGTTGTTTTGTTTATTTTGTGTTAGGCATTTCTGACCAGGTAGTTATATGTCTTCAAGAACGGAAAGATTTCTATTAAATTACATTTACAATATATTTTCAAAATACATAAAATAAATAATTCCGAACATTTACCAGTAATATACACAAATAATTAATAATTCTCCTCGAACAAAAAAAATCGATTAAAACTAAAACATTTTCGAATCAATTTTAATTAAAACAGTAAACAAAACTCTCGCAATTTTCCTTGCTTCCAATTTCGTCGTTCTCAGGTGTTTTGAAACTCAATACTAAACACAAAATAATATGAGAAATGCTCAGCCGGAGCCTGTGCGCGGGAGGGTTTTCTTTTTCGCAAAATTTCTAGTGAAAATTATTTTAATTAGT
The DNA here is from genome assembly GCA_949987705.1 of Thereva unica. Taxonomy (NCBI): domain Eukaryota; kingdom Metazoa; phylum Arthropoda; class Insecta; order Diptera; family Therevidae; genus Thereva; species Thereva unica. Next base: position 177,683,388 of record OX465281.1, on the reverse strand, counting down.
CCTTATTAATTTCATTTCAACCTCATTATTGTGTTTTAAGTTGCTTCTATTGCGCATAATTTCCTATAATGAAATTTTAATTGGTTGATGATACAACCAGAATGTTTCTGCTATGCCTTTGTCGCTGTTCATTATCGATAGCGAATTTGTATTTTTAATGAGGAATTGTCGATTCTGTGTTGTCTCCATTGATGAGGTGGCTTGCAGGTAAAATGGTTTTGAAATTTTTTGATTACAATGTTAAAAAAAACGTTTACCATTTGAGCAGTGAAACTAAGGCCGTATAAATCAATGAAGTTAAGTCTTAATTGTTATTTTATCATAAATATCAACCTAGTTTACTCCGCATTATATCCAAGATTGGGGATAATTTGATAGCTTTACATCCCTGTAAACATTTCGATTCGGAAAGGATTCTTTAACGATTTGTCAAAAGCGAAAGCTTGCTTCGATATCGGACTCGTAAATGATTCGTTAACGAACTCGAAGGCAATAAAAGCGGAGCAAGACATCAAACTGCTTTCCGTGCCGATAATGAATCGCATTCAATGTACTGTTTAAAAGAAAAATTAACCTGTGCACATGTACTGCGCTACGTCCTGCATATTCATGTATACGCACACATTGATCAAAATTCACTACGCCGAGCAAAACAAGTCAAAAACTCAAACTTTAAAACAATCTGTTGAGGAGAAACCAATCAACCAGGAAAGCTGTCATGCTGCATTTTGAAATTATTTCTCGTGCCTTTCGCAAGCAGTTCTCGAGTAGTTTTCGAATCGAGAATGGTCTGAGAAAGCGAGCCTCCGAGAAATTGTTTGCAGGTATAGATCTTTTCAAATTCCGTGACACAAACAATTTGAACAGTTCTGCGCACCTCGTTGCCAAATTTTATAAATATTGTTCTATCATTTGCCCTCTTTATAGTTAAAACGGCAACAAACGCAGAAAAAACTCAGTAAAATAATTTGGGAAGGGATGCGCGCATGCCAAATGAATAAAGTTAATTTATCTTTATATGAACGTATGAAACACAAATTTCATATATCTTAATAGAAATTGCTACTAATTATTTCTGTAGCAAATGTGTAAAATACAAAATCTTAAAATGAAAAAAATACATATATAAAAAAGGGGCGTTTTTCAGTCATATTTTTTTATTTTTTTAAATAATCATTGAAGTCCCAGAAAAATGCACCTCGCTCTAGCAATACGCAATCGTGACGAGTTAAATGAAGCTTTGTCCGTGCTTTTAAACATTTTTAACAGCTTTTCTGGGTTACATGCGCGAAATGTCACGACGTTTGAAAAGATCTATACCTTTTCCATGCGTGTTGTCTGAGAGCTTTTTCGTTAAATTACAACAATGGTTTGAAAGCTCTTCGTTTCCATACCAACAAGAGTTATCAATATTAGGTGATCTTTACCCTGAGATTGAGCTTTCCATTGAAATAGAATGAGGAGCGTGAGATCCATATGCGAAAATGTCAAAAGTCGCGGTACAAAATCCCAGCGATTGTCGAAAATATACAAAAAATAGCCAAACCTAAAAGTTCTCGGGTTTAACAGGCCTTTAAGCATTTTAAAATGATTACCGATTGCGTATAAAGGGAGTAAATGGCTCCCGGTTAAAGGTATTCCTGGATTATGTTTGCGTCCATAAATGCATATAATTTTGCTATAAACTGTCCGCCTTCTTTTAAATCCGTGATTTCTAGCTAGTTTGTATTTGAATTTTGGGGGGCGTACGGATATAATTGCCCTTTCTACACTACGACCTATACGATATTTTGTGTATCCCTTCAAACGTTCTTTATTCAATACCCGGATTTAGGCTAGTAATCAGTCTTAAGCCTGAACTACAAAGAAAAACAGTAGAGTGCAGCATTGCGCGGTGAAACTTCTTGTAACGGAATGTGGCAACTCACAATTAATTCATTGCCTTGCAATGTGCTTCATTACACTGCTTTGTCATAGGCTAATTTCTAAAAAAACTACTTCGCACTACATGCCAATTCCAAAAAAACTTCATATGAAGTTGTCATTGCCATTGTTGTAGAAATAGTTGACGACAAATTGATGAAATTTGAGAGATATAAGGACTTTCTATACAACAAAAATCACAGGGACTACAAAAAAAGACAAAAGATTTTATATGAAGAGTCAATGTCAGAACACTGCTTATTCAATGTGTTTACCACGAATTCTGTAATAAAACACTGCAACATACTGCACAGTGCTGCACTGCTTTTCAATATAGTTCAGGCTTTAAGATAGCTCTTGAATTTGTGTTCCAAATTTCTTTAGTCGCCGTAGTCGTCCTATACATTGCGATACCAAAATGCAACAAAATTCAATAAGACATGTTCTAGGGTTTCTGTCAGTATCTGCATAAGTTGTTATCAAATTCACCTTTGATTTTCAGGTGATATCCGATATCCTTCCACATCTCACATTTAAGAGTGCGTCTCCGTGACCCGTTAGATCCCCAGTCTCGACGAAGAAAGAGCTGAAAAAATTCTCCGGTTGAGCATTCCTCGACATAAAGTGATTTCCTAAATAAGTTTTGAAAAAATATACAAAATATATTTTTTTTTCATCTAATGGAACCCTAGTTGTAATTAACGCCAATTGACACCCAAAGGTGTACACATGGCTTCGGCTCAAATTGATATTGATATTAACTACAATGGCAAACTCTAGCTATCTATCTGGCTGTTTACTCTTTATCGACAATTCCCAGTGTCAATCGTCCTCACAAAGATTCTCATCACAGTGAGTTCAATTTCGAAATGAGTTTCATGTGACATAGGCAGGGATTATATTCAAACGGAGATTGTAAACAAACAATGCTTGTTGAGCTCGACTACAGAATTTGGATCAGGTGAACTTTAATGGAACAAAAATACAAATAGAGATATTTTGGTTGGGCAGTTACTAGTATGCTTTAAAGGGTCTTCTGCAAACCAACTAGATGCAACGCTAAAATAAAATAGTGAGTGATATCAAAGATATTTCGAACAGCTTTGAGTCTTTGACAAACAGAATTGAGCGATTGAAAACCAAATCGAAAGAAAATAAACCAATATAAAATTAAATAAACCAATATAAAATTGATACTAGTAACGGCAGTTATATGGGTGTTTCTCACCAAAGTGGTAAAATCGCTGTCCTTGGCAAATATTACGTAAACTATGGCGAGAAATATTTATATTTCTGCAAATTTCAATTTATAACTATCTAAACTATAGTATACAATATAGAAAATATCTCACTTAAAAACCTATATGGTTTAAATAACGTATTTTTTAGGTCTAAAAACAGTCCCCTGGCCGGTCACCAAACCAAAATATTTTCTATTGAGTTCAATAATTGAACTAATATTTTAAAAACAATAAACTTATATAACACAATTTAATCAATATGAAATGATATGCTATTAGACTCTAATATCAATTTATTTAAACTATTTTATGATTAGTTTAATTTAACCTAAAGCTGGTCCCCGAATTTCATGAACAGTCCCCTGCCCAAGGTTTCGAGTGACGCATCAGGCCATCTACAGTAAAGACAGACTTGTTAATGGGCGTAACGAAACGTGAACGACATGAAGTTAGCTTTGTTACCCCCAAAAGTAGCTATACCTCATTTTGTTTAGTGTTACAAGAGTTAGAGAGGCACATGCGCGCATCGGTACGCAACATTCGACAGTCCCCTAGTAAGTGTTATTTTTCTTTTTTTAAAGTGTACCAGTTTTCTCTATTGTGCATCGTTTTAAATAAGATGGCTTATATTGTTTCTATAAAACAAAATAAAGTCATAATGAAGGAATTTTATGGTACCGTAACAATTACACAAATTAAACAGTCCCCTGCCAACAGTCCCCGGTCAACAGTCCCCCGCTACATACAGAAACAGGAGACTGTTTCATTTATTAGGGGACTATTATTGTACTTTTGCCTTTGTTTTAGGTCTATAACCATCTTTTAATCATGGCGCGAGAAAGAAGAAAGTGTCTAAGGAAGAAATAAAAGTTCACAAGTTTACTTGGAACCACACAGAGAACTTGGAACTACCAAAGAAGACTGTTTTATTTTTATATATATGCGTCATGAGGAATGTTTTTAAAGTATATATACTACTAATAAATGCTCATTTCACTTATATATACAATCCTCTGACATATGCAACAGTCCTCTGACATATGAATTTTTTAAATTTACTCAATAAGTCCTAAAATAAAACAAATATATTTGGGTCCCTTACTGTTTATTATCCACCAGATAGATATCTATTTAATTGTATATTTTTTTTTCATATTCACTTAAAAAAGTTACTGGGACAGATTTCCTGCAAAAATTTACCAGGTTACAGAGAAACACCCATATGCACCTCTCAGAAATCTCTCCTAGCCAAAACCATCCGGCTTAAGGTCGAATCGCACTATACGGAACGTCAACGTCACGTCACGGAACGACAACGGCGCGTCAAAATATTTTTCAATGAGTTTTGCACTACACGTTCACATATATAGGCAACGTCACGGACCGTCAACGTAACGGCACGTCAAGATTAGTTTCAAACTATATTTTGACGTGACGTGCCTTGACGTGACTGATCTATTCTGTTCAATGTGAACGTACATAGTAACAGAAGCATTTCGAATTTTTCAAGCATTTATCCTTTTTGTATTGAACTAATTTATCATGGAAGATGAAAATTTAGTTTGAAAAGGTTCAGCGATTTGAGGAGCTGTATGATTTGTTACAATTTTTTTTTCTTTCTCGTCCAAAACTAATGCGATCCTTCCATCTATCCTATGGCGCTACAGTCTAGCCTTGGCTTCCTTCTAGAATCTAGCCTTGACCTCCTTTAAAGCATTTCTCCAAGTTTGACGGTCTCTGTTCCGGATGTTGAGCATTGATGTGACAGCCGTCACAGAGTCTATCCATCTTTCGTCTATCCAAATTTCTGATACCATAAGCCATTTTGGGATACGATTATCCTCGATCCTGATTACGTGGCCAGCTATTCTCAGTCTGTTCATTTTTATTAAAGTTGAGAGTTGTGCGTTGTCAAAAATTTCATACAACTCGTTGTTGTATCTTCTTCGCCATATTCCATCCTCTCTGTTTGGGCTGAGAACTTTTTTCTCAATTTCTATCTGGTGTATATCTACATTCCTTTCCAGGTAGCAATTGGACCGATGTTGACCTGTTTATCACCAGCTTGATATCCTCTTATAAGGCCTTCCGCTATAGGTTCTAGTTTTTGTTTCACAGGATTATGAAGGATTTGTACATAGCTGGTGCTGAGGAGTGAGACTGAATGGCAAAATTGACGTAACGTTGACGTGATGTTCAAGTGCGAATCGAAAGCAAAATTCACGTGCCGTTGCCGTTCCGTTCCGTGACGTTGACGTCCCGTATAGTGCGAATCGACCTTTATACGGTTTTATCCCATTATCGATTTGTTGGATTAACGAATCAAAATCCATAGTCGAATCCTCAAATAAGGAGTAATATATGGTATAGGTAGAGGCCCAGGTGCAAAAAAGTTCGGATCTTAATCATTTAAAGTTTATCCTAGACTATAACAACGCGCTTCTACGTATTATCAGGACCTTGTAAGCTGCGGCGGAGGGCGGAACCTGCAACTTTTTACCATATGCAGCCGGCTGGGTCAAATTTGACCCACGATACCATTTTTTTTTTTTTTTTTTTTTTTTTTTTATTTAATATATAAAACTATTTACAATCGGCTACTAAGCCATAATTAAATTGTTTGTACGAGTATATCTCGGTGGGTAATGTTTCTATGAACATTATCCATTATTTAATTGCCACAGGATTCAGCTTCTGTTGTCTAAGTTCAGGATGTGCCATCGTTTCAGGCGTGTTGTGTCCCTTTCTCCGTTCATTAGGTTTTTAGCAAGTTGATTGGTATGATCTTTTAATCTGTTTTTGTACTTGACACAGCGATTTTTTACTTCTTCTTTTATTGTTGGTATTTGAAGACAGTTGTGTATCTCGACATTTTTGGTAAACCAAGGGGAACGGGTAAATGACCTTAGTATTTGATTTTGGAACCTTTGCAGTATTTCTAAGTTAGAATTTGAAGCAGACCCCCACAGTTCTATGCCGTAGGTCCATATTGGTTTGATTATGGATTTGTATATTAAAATTTTATTGTTTGATGACAACGAGGATTTATTTCCAATTAGCCAGTATAAGGTTTTATATTGTATATTTAATTCAGTTCTTTTCGCCTTTATGTGATGTGACCATGTAAGCCTTCTGTCAAGATGTAATCCAAGATACTTGACGCAAGCTTTTTTTGGCAGTGGATTACCTTCCATGGAGACTGATGCACAGTCGCCTTTCCTGAGAGTAAACGTGATGTGGTTTGATTTGTTGCTGCTGCACTTTATCCTCCACCTTTTCATCCATAGGTCAATTTTGTTGAGATATGTCTGCAATATCTGTGATGCTCTAATGGGATCTTTGTTACTGACCAAACAAGCCGTATCATCAGCATATGTTGCCGTTTCAACACCTTCAGTTATTGGCAAATCTGATGTGAAAATCGAGTAAAGAACTGGCCCTATTACAGATCCTTGTGGTACTGACGCTCTAATTTCGTATAAATCTGAGTATTCTTCTCCAAATTTGACCTGGAAGGTTCTTTGGTGCAAATATGATTTTATTATCATGAGTTTGGAAGCAAAGTTTTAAGTTTATATAAAAGTCCGTTGTGCCATACTTTATCAAATGCTTGTTGTATATCTAAGAATACTGCAGAGCAGTATTCTTTGTTTTCCAGAGTTTTCCTGATTTGATGTACCACTCTATGTGTTTGCTCTATAGTAGAATGTTGTTTTCGGAAACCGAATTGATGTTCTGGGATTATGTTGTTTTCCTCTAGTATTGGCTTTAGTCTGTCTAGGAAAACTTTTTCAAACACTTTTGAGATCAGGGTTTCGAACCCTGTATATTTTGGGTGCGGGTACGGGTTCGGGTTCAATGCCCTGAAATTTAATGGGTTCAGGTTCGGGTTCGGGTTCAAGCTTTTTCCCAGCAAAAACAAAACAAAGAATAGAGGTGAAACCAAAAAAGATGACGCCGGAGCGCGCATCTGGGGAAATGAAAACTGCACACAAAAAGAAATTGCCCACATATGAATAAGAAACGTGCTTATGTATTTTCAAATTTCCCCTTCGAAATTTGTTGCGACTAGACTAAGGGATGGGAATGGCATGCGGGGATTCTACTGCGCATGGATATCGATTCTTTTCTCGGCGTCATTTTTTTGGTTTCACCTCTAAAAATCTTGTTTGAAAGAAAAAGAAAATTCTGCGAAATCTGAAATTTAAATTTTTAAGCGCCGCACACTTAGATAATAATTGCCGTTAAAAATTGAACCTGAACCGAATTTTTGATTGGGTTCGGGTCCGGATTCGGGTTCAAAAAATTTAAAAAAAATCTTGAACCGGAGCGGGTTCAGGGTTCGGATTCGGTTCGGGTTCGAAACCCTGTTTGAGATGGTTGGAAGAAGACTGATAGGCCTATATGAGCTCACATCAGTGGGCAATTTCCCTGGCTTTGCTATCATACATATTTGTGATGTTTTCCATAATTTGGGATAATAGTGGGACCTTAGGATGGCATTGTAAATCATAGTCAAAAATACTATGGCTTTTCTCGGCAAGTTTTTTAAAATTTCTCCAGTTATTAGGTCGAAGCCTGGGGCTTTTTTATTTTCTAGGTGTCGTATTATTCTGGCAGTTTCCCTTGTTGTTACTAGTTTTATGGGTGGAGATAATTGTTGGTCGCTATTGATTAATTTCTCCACTTCTGCTTCGAATTCCTGCATGCAGGATTCGTTTGGGGTAAACACGTTGTACAGATGTTGTGCAAACAACTCCGCCTTTTCACGACAACTCCGAGCCCATTCACCGGATGGAGTTTTAAGAGGTGGTACTGACTGTTGTGGTCTTTTGAGGTTTTTGGTAATTTTCCATAGCGAATAATTATCTTTTTTAGCGTGCGATAGCGATTGAAGATGTTCTTGGAATGATTTATTCATATTTTCAGAGATCATTAGTTTCAGTTCTCGAGCTGATCTGTTAAATGCTGCTTTGGCTGTTGCGAATCTGCTGGTTTGCCATTGCCTTCTCAGTCTTCGTTTCTCAGTGATTTTTTCGCGAATTTCTAAGGGCATATTTAATTTTTTGTTTATATTAGGTGGTAAAGGAGTAGAGCGCCATCCTGCTTCTTGTATTTTATTGGTGATATAGAAAACCCCTTCGTCTATGTCGTTGTTGGTTTTTAAAGGGATATTCAGGTCTATTGCAGATTCAAGGAATTCTTTGAACGCAATCCAGTCTGTATTTTTATTGTATAGAGTCAATTGCCGTTTTGTATTGATTATAGTTGTGCTATAGGTTGCTATTACTGGTGAGTGGTCGAATGATCCATCGAAGCAAGAATCTATACTGACATAAAGATGAGCAGTACCCGTAGAGATGAAAAAATCTAAGAGATCGGGTGTTTTATTACTGTCTGTTGGCCAGTACGTGGGTTCTCCTGTTGATAGTGGAACAAGTTTTAGATTATCAATGCATTTTTCAATTCTCTGCCTCTTGTAGTTGTAAGTCTAGAGCCCCAGTAGGTGTTTTTACTGTTCCAGTCCCCACCGCTAATATATCGGTTTCCAAGTGTGTTAAAATAATTCGCAAATTTTTCCTCAGTAATTTTATGTCTTGGTGGACAGTAGACTGCACTAATATTAATTGGCCCCAGCTTATCATCAATCGTTACTGTTGTTGCTTGCAGATATTCTTCTTTATATTCACTATATAGGTGATGACGTATATTATTTTTAATTATTACTGCTGATCCACCATGAGAAGTGCCGTCTATGTGGTTTGTGCAATATACGCTATAGCCAGGTAATTTAAAAGTTTTGCGTTCATTAAGATGCGTTTCAGATATTAAAATAATGTCTATTTTATTAGTTTTGAGCATTAGGTCAAGTTCGCCTTTATTTGGTAATAGGCCGTTTATGTTCCAGATAGCAATTCTTATAAAATCCATCACGGAAGCCTGCCAATCAGTGATACCAAATATGCAACGTTTTTCATGAAGGGTATTTTTTACCTTTTCCGTTTTCGGGGAATATTTCACCATTATTGTTATTTATTTTTATTTATTAGTATTTTTGAACGAGAAACAAATCTCGAAATTGATGAATGACCAAAGTGATGATTTGGATTCGTACGTGTGACGTAAGAAGTCCAAATCTAAATCCATTTTCTGACGAAGAAAAATTTAGCGATTCCGGAATCTATTAGTTTAGATTGAAACAAGTTCAGATAGTGGAAAAGTCGGGGGAAGGGTGAAGATGAAAAACAAGTGGACAGAGAAGATGACGAAGATAAAGAGCAAAGGTCTCGAGGTAAAAACTTACTGAGGTAAAAACTATATAAATGGTCCAAATAGAATCTAAGTAGGTAACGAACGGGGAGACAAAGTATAAGTAGTTGCACATCTTTCTGACATAGCAGGACTAGCTCATGGAAATTACTAAGAGTTGCAGTCATGGCAGTTGTGAAAATTGTTCATACAAACAAAAAAATATTATGGAATTCAAGGAAATCACCAACTTTAGTATGCCGTTCGTATAAATTATATAAAAATGAGAGCCTTTTTAGGTCTTGCATTTGCGAAACTTCATGGGTAACTTCAAAAATGTTAAAAATGTACGTATTGATGAGGCATCACTACCCTATCATGACTCTTGGCACTCAATGATGCGGTATCACTGCTTGAACGATGATGACGCACAGTTTGACATTTATGAATGGTCTCTTTTCATGTAAGCTGAGAGTCAATAAATTTTGTTTGTTTTTCTTTTTTTGCACTTATATGGTCTATTAAATGGTTTAACAAAAATTCAAACAATATATTTTCCGTTTTTGCGCCGTTTTACTCATTTCACTTTGCCGTTTGACATCTTGACAACAAAGCATCGTGAAATGTCATGCTGCCATATTTCCTTGATTTTGATGCTTCAGATGCTTGTATGCGGCGAAAATTAACATTAAACAGGCGGCATCATGATGCGCATCAGACTATTTTGGAACTTGTTCCGCATCACCGAAGCATCGATGCATTTTTGAAGCTATCCACTCTTTGCTTTGTTCCTACACTGCAAAACCCAAGTGTGTGATTTTAAAACGCATTTCGCGTGTAAAATCATGTAGTCACATTTTACACGCGAAAAGTGAGTAAATTTAAAACAATGCATACACTGTAAACCCAAGTGTGTGAATTTAAAAGAAATTTCGCGTGTTAAATCGTGTAGTCACTTTTTACGCGTTTAAAACGTGTTAATTTTTAACAGGCGAATGGCGTGTAAATTTAACACACTTAATAGCAGGAACACAATGCTCGCCATAAGCCGTGGGCTATCAAAGCTCTATCGCTCTCAAATTATACCATCGCTGTCAATCGTAAAACTAAAATTATAATAGAGCAACGCGATACCGTAGGCGTTGAAAAAAAATTTCCTGTCAAATGAGTTTCAAATTTAAATTGAAACTAATTTAAACTAATATGAAAATAAATGGTTAAAAAAAATTTTTAAAAAAAATTCTTTTCATTAACTAAAAAATGTACTGAAAAGTAAAAAATAAAAAATATTTTAAAGAAAGCGTGAAATTTCAATTTTAATGAAAAAGTTAATTAAAATAACGGCGCATTTTTCATCAAAAATTGAAAATATAACTGTAAATCGCGTGAGATTTACAATAACCCTCAATTTTTTGCTTTGTTAATTTCAAATTCTAACAAAATTTTTTGATGAAAAGTGCGCCATTCTTTTAATTAACTTTTTCATTAAAATTGAAATTCCACGCTTTCTTTAAAATATTTTTTATTTTTTACTTTTCAGTACCAACATTTTTTAGTTAATGAAAAGAATTTTTTTTAAAAATTTTTTTTAACCATTTATTTTATTTTCTACTTTTTAGTTTATTATATGTATTCCGCCATTTTATGATGGCAATTCTATTAGATTTAAAATTACGTCACACAGTTTACTGTATTCATTTGATACCTATGTCGTGGCCTCGGTGGAACATAATTGCAAAAACGGCCGCCATCTCGGAACCGTCTTCTTGATTTTTTTACAAAAAGGTCAGATTGCATTTAGTACTTATACATGATGAGTTGAACTCAAGTTGAACCCAAGTCTAACTACATGTAAACGGGAGTCGAGTTGGGTTAAGGTTGACTGAACTCGACTCAGCTCTGCTACCTGGGGTTAGTTGAAATTATGCATACGGACATGAGTTCAGTATTTGAGTAGTTGAATTTAGTTGACAGCAGCATCTCTGTGTTTGTTTGTGATTTTTTGTAACGTGTATTGCTTCTTTATTATCAACTCACCCTTAACTCAACTATTCATCTCATCATTCATACACATTAACCACCCGAACTACGAGTGTGTGCAAAATTGGAAGTTGATCGGTTATATTTTCTACTTTTTAGTCTATTATAAGCTTTCCGCAATTTAGTGTTGGCCGCCATTTTGAATTGTCATATCCTTTCATTTGATACCCATGTCAGAGGGCCGCGGAGCACAATTTCAAAAATCGGGCGCCATTTTGGAACCGCCATCTTGATATTTTTACAAAATGGCCAGATTGCATTGTCATCCAAACTAAACGTGTATGCAAAATTTCAGCTCTATCCGAAACCGGGAAGTGGGTCAAATTTAACTTCCAAGATTTGACGACAAACAGTGGCACAATTTCAAAAATCGGGCGCCATTTTGGAACCGCCATCTTGATATTTTTACAAAATGGCCAGATTGCATTGTCATCCAAACTACACGTGTAGGCAAAATTTCAGCTCTATCCGAAACCGGGAAGTGGGTCAAATTTAACTTCCAAGATTTGACGACAAACAGTGTAAGTTAAATAAAAGAATTTAAAAAACAAGAATGCAACACGTGTATTTTTTTTATTTTTCAAATAAAGCACCCTCAGACACAACAAAATTTGTCAAAAAGGCACTTTTTTGTCAAAGTAATAACGTTTTATTTGTTGACAGCGGTGTTTTTTTGTATGTATGATTTGGTAGAACTGTAAGCGTCAACCAAAAAATAGAAATAGGTTCTAATTTTTTGGTCGTAGTTATGGTCACTTCGCCGATAGTCTCATTTTGTTCGTTCCTAGGTAGATACATGGTATCTATTATTTGTCAACGAAAAGCTTTTATAGCTCACGGCTTATGGTGAGCATTGTGTTCCTGCTACAATGCGTGTGTTTTAAGCACACCAAATATGGCTGCATTCGGTATCGTCAAATGACCGTCAATTAACTGCGTCGGTTGCAAAATTGACTGATTCAGTTTGCAGAAGTGACTAGTTTTACAAGCAAGCGCTGCAAATTTGACGATTCCGAACATCTGACTGCACTACCGAACGAATGATTTGCGTCTACTGCCCTGCAAATGACGTTACCGAACGTAGCCTATGTTTTACTATGAAGCTTTTGCGAGTAAAACTTTTTCAGCCTTTTTTTGAACGGAGTAAACTTAGCAAAATTGTCACCGTAATGTCTTCTTTCCCCGCCTCTCTGTTACTGTCTGACTGTAAAAGAGGGTGTATTGTGTATTAAATGTATACTTAAAAAGTTGAAACAAATTCATTGAAGACGCGTTGGGTTATGATTTTATTTTTACTTATAATTTTTAACATTCTGTTTTGCAACCTTTGGAATAAATTTAGGCTATTTGTATATCTACGCACCTCCGCATAACTAATTATGCTATGAAAAAAGGCATAATAAATCATTTTTAGGGTTTCTATTTGCATAAAACTGGATACTTTTTTAAATATAAACAGTAAATATCTTGTTTTAGATATAAGGTATTCTATATGCTTATCCCATTTCATATTATGATCAAATATTAAACCCAAATAACTACAGCTTTCTACTCTTTTTAAGATTTTTTCATTAATTTGTATTTTAATATTATTGGGAACACTATCACTATAATTTCCAATGCCAAATAATCATTCATTTTTATTTAAACTCCATACCAACTCTGGTCAGTAGAAATAATAGCTGTGTTATGATATTATTGTGTTTTCTGGCTTATCATTTAAAATATTATTGACATATAATATAAATAATAGCGGTTCCAAGATAGTTCCTTGTGGAACTCCTGTAGTTCAAGTGTTATATTCGCTAACACTTTCATTTATTTTTACTCTCTGTTGTGTATCATTTAAGTAACTGGTCATTAGTTTATGTGCACTGCCTCTGATTCGATAGTTATATAATTTGTTTAGTAGAATTCTATGGTTAACTGTATCAAATGCTTTGGCAAAATCTAAGAATGTAATGGCAATTGGTAAACTTTTGTCCAGTTTATTATACATATATTATGTCAATTATATGACTTAATGCATCTTTTACACCCCCACCCCCAAGCCGAATTGTTTGTTAGATATAGTTTTGGATTTAGTGATGAAGCTTAAAATTCTATTGTACATAATTGTTTCAAGTATTTTTGCCAAATTACATGTTTTTTAGGTCCTGATGTCTGTGGGCCAGCAAACAGATATCATCCGCGTAGTAGAGATCCTTAAGGCGGTCTAGCAATTATGATTGTATGCCACCTGTTCCACTATCTAAAGCACGCCAAGGATGTCGTTTATTACTATAAAAAATAATAAAGGCGAAAGTAGGCATCTTGTCGTATTTCTAAGCTCATCTCAAAGCTGTCGGATAATTTTCCATTCTGCATTTGGAATTACTGAATAAGGCTTTTATCAATTCTATTATTTTCTCAGGCAGTCCACGTTGTCGTAGTGCCTGCCATATAAAGCTCCTATTGACCGAGTCGAACGCTTTCTCATAGTCTACGAAGGCAAGGTACAAGGGCGACCGTAACTCAGTAGACTGCTTCAGTTAATATGGTCTATGCAGGAGCAGCCCTTTCTGAATCTCGCCTGCTCTCTTCTAAGCGTTAGGTCTACTGCCTGCCGGTCTAGTTGTGAGGACTGGGCATAGATTTTTTGTTGTTAAATTGTTAGAGTATTGTGTGAGGATTGGAGGTTGATCTCCTTCTGCAACCAACCGGCGATGGTTACATCAGGAGCAGCCGGACGTAAACAGGTTGAAATGGCGAGTAATAACAACTTAGTCATCAAGGATCTTGAGGAATCTTTAGAAAGTTATACTGGAGAATCAAGTAACAATATTGAATTCTAGTTAAATGAGTAAAATAAAATTGCCACCTAAAGCAACATTGATCTGATAAATTGGTATGAAATTAATCTTTCAGCGTAAAGAATTTGCTCAAACAAAAAAATAAAATCAACGAAATGTTCCTGGAATACATATATGCAAATCGGGGGTCAGTTGATAAGGAATCTTTAGTAGCCACCTATACTAGGACAATTTGAAGTTAAAAAAAATCCTGGAGCCATTGCAGACTAGCGAAGAAACATGGATAATATTACTTTGCACACACTTGTGCCTGTGAAGTTATTTAAATGAAACGAGATTTATTCCATTCTTCATCAAGCCAAATGCACGGGAATGTTGCTTGATGCCTAACTCAACTGGAACCCTCACATGGATATTCTGATGAGCAGTACAGGCAGATCCCTCTTTTATCTTAATAACTCTAATCGCAGTTTACACAGTTTATATATTCAGTGTTGAAAGCGGTAAATCACAAAATCGAATTTTCATAAATCGCAGTGACAACACCAAGCGCTCCATTTACCAATTTCCTTGGCTCATCAAGTTCGACGAAACATTTCCAAAATTCTTTAATCAACTTAAAACGCTTTTCCTGAAAATAAATCTGAATGGGACGGTTTGTCTACTTCACACTAAACCTGCAATCAGTATCGATCTCCAAGAAAAGTTGAAATCTGGGTAGACACAATGGTTTATTAAAAATTGCAAGCCGCTGATTATCAATTTCAATTATCCTGATTCGCTGCTCCTTTGTAACAGCAGCTTAGTTGGCTTATAAACAATAAATCCCAATTTAGACCTCATTATTCCACAAGCACTAATTTCGGTTACATAAAACTGAATTTCTAATGAGCACCACCCACAGGAGAAGCATAAAGAGTTTTTTCTCTTCGGAGAAATGAGACAACAGAAATAGTCATCGCTGCGCCGGGATGTGGGAGGAATAAAGAGTCCTTTGTTGTTGCTTCGTGTCCCACCTTACGACAAGATTAACCTTCTCGCATGTCCTTAAGGTTTGAGTTATTGCAGCTGTAAAAAAAGCGTACAAGAAAAAAAAATAATCAAAGAAAGAAATTCTTCTTTTTTTCTTTAATTTATTTCTAATTTCCGGGTACATTTGGACGTCGGCAGATTAATTAAAAAAGTTGGAATGGTGCATGGGCAAATGTCTATCAACACAAAAGCGTCCTTCCGTACGGACAGAGGCCATCAGTAGCAAAAACCAAAGGAAAGGGATATTACTATTTTTTTTTTCGTTCCTCCTTCCTTGTCCTTTCTTTCTTTATTTTTTAAGCGTAATTTGATTAACTTCTTCTCCTCAGGATCAGTGCTTCCCTAGCAAATGAGAAAAGTTTTCATTTCGATTCCTCCTTCAAATCGCTGCCCGGGGTTTATACTCTAAACTTTTAATAACTCTATATATACAGGACCAACAGGAAACTTTTTAGCATAGGACAAGATGGACGACAATTTTCTCTGTACTAAACTCTGAAGAGGGGAGAAAGTGACACCACAGTATTCAGGACTAATCGAGAGTTATATGTCCTTTTGTTCCTTCCATGGGTTATTTCTATGAAAAATTGCGCAGTTTTTGAATAAGTTAAGGATTCTATTTTCAAAAATTTCTGTTTTTTTTTTTTTTCAAATTGTAACAAGTTGGAATTTTATCTTGAGAATTAATATTTCGTTATAAGTTTAGGACCTATTTACTGAGAAGATTACCTTTTTATATTTAAAAAAAGAACGAATTTCCGAAGTATTTGAATCATTTACAAAATATTGAGCGATTTTATTATGTACGAATTTAAGAAGATCAATTCAAAATTGCCTATCAGACCAACTTTTTAGAAGCTGACTGAATTAAATTTCCATAATTTTTTTTAGATATCTGTGGTGGCGCCAGATGCAAGGTTGGTTGTAACAAATTAGAGTCTATAGAAGCAAAGTTTCGTCTTTTTGTTTAGTTCTGCTTAACCACTAGCCGTATTATTAGCCAATGGGCACCGTTCGCGTAGTTATCTTAATGAAGGTCAAGGTATGCCTTTGGCATCAGAGAACCTGTCGCCGTACAACAAACAAAATTTTAAATTAAATCCTTTTGACCAGATACGAGGTCTGCCGCTGAATGTTAATTCTTAGTACAAGTGGAGAAAAGAGCTCATCGCTGCTCCTATGCTATAAAAAGCTCTTGAGGGAAGAAGCCAGCCCTACTATTAAACCATTAGCCTGCCGTGATAAATTCCTCCTAAAGGCAAAGCGTGCAGGTGGGGCGCTATTTTCTATAAGAAGTAATATAGATAGAGTGCAGGGTCCGGTAATAAAGTCAATAAGTGTTTTATTTAACGCAACTTACATATTTGCTATTTCGTAAAAATAATGCTTCTTACAAGCTGAAAAAAGCGTGGGACTCTTTACCTATATTCTTATTTTATTAACACCGGAACTTTTCGCTAGCGCCCAACGCTTTTTGACATTTCGAGAGGTAGGTTGTTCCCATATACTGGCTGCAGCAATAAAAACCTTAAATTCAAAAAATTTTTTTCCTTTTTAGTTAATTTTAAAGTAAAAGTTTTTTTTTTTTTTTAATTATATCTTTTTCTTTTTTTTTTAGTCTGTTATGTGTGTTCGGCCATTTTGTGTTGACCGACATATTAAATTTAAAATGCCGTCTTATAGCTTACTGTACAGTACCCGTACAACACTTTCATTTGATACCCGAGCGCGTTGTGAAGAAAAAGGTAATCCGCCATTTTGTGTTAGCCGCCATTTTGAATTTGGAGTGACGCCTCACACCTATAGCTATACTATTATAATAGTATTCTATTTGCCATATCCTTTCATTTGATACCCATGTCGTGGCTCGGAGAGCGCCATTGTAAAATTCCATCTGAGAACCGCCATCTTGATTTTTTTTATGAAATGGTCAGATTGCATTGTCAGGCCAACTATACATGTGTGCAAAATTTAAAGTTAATTTGTTATAATGAAGTGGGTCAAAATCAAGTTGCAAAATTTGTTTTCATACTACATAGAAAAATATTTTACTGTGTGAATTTAACACACTACACCCTTCATAAGGGTGTAAATTCGGCTAATCCTGTTAAAATATTGCGATTTAGGATTAAGCCATGTTAAAATAATGCGGATAAAAATACATACGTTTGTAAATCACACATGTAGCGTATAATATTTTTTACACGCTTAATTAATCGTAACGTTTTATTGTTTTACGCCTTAAACGTGTGAATATCAAACACTATGGATCATTTTACACACTTCGCTACCTACACACGTTTCCCAATATATTAGAAACTACACTCTCCTACTAGAAACCTTCGCGACTTCCTTTTACAGTCAGTCGGAAACAGAAAGGCAGCGAGGCCAGTCATGACAGTGTCGATTTTACTAAGTTTACTCCCTGAAAGACGACTCTGAAACCAGCTTCATATATAGTAATACATACATAATCATTAGCGTGTAAATTCGGTTAACCTTGTTAAAATATGGAGTTTAGTAATAAGCTGTGTTAAAATAATGCGGATGAATAGACATGCGTGGAAAAATCACACACAATCAACGTGTAATAAGTTTTACACGCTAAAGAAATTGCAACTTTTTATCACTTTACGTATGTAAACGTGTGAAATTCAAACATTATGTATCATTTCACACACTACGCTTCCTACACACATTCTCCAATTTATCAGAAATCACGCTCATCGGCGAGCTTCACAACGTAACCCTTTTTACAGTCAGTAAGTAACAGAAAGGCGGCGAAAGAAGATATTACGGTGAGGATTTTTCTGGGTTTAGTCCCCGCAAAAAGAGGCTAAAAATGCTTTGCCCCCAAAAGCTTCATAGTAATATATATTTGGTGAGTTTAAAACACACGCATTAAGTGTGTTAAACTTGCACGCTTTTCGCGTGTTAAAAATTAACATGTTCTTAGCGTGTAAAAAGTGACTACACGATTTAATACGCGAACTACGTTTTAAATTCACACACTTAGATTTGCAGGGTATTTGGTGTGTTTAAAATAGACGCATTAAGTGTGTTAGATTTACACACTTTTCTCGTGTTAAATTAACACATCTTAAATGTGTAAAAAGTGACCGCACCATTTTACACACGAAATGCGTTCTAAAATCACACACTTGGTTTGCAGTGTGAGGAAAGGTCCTGGTAATCCTGTCTTGTATGTCCACGGAAGGTGGCTCAAATTTTGCCACCTTAAAGGACATGAAGTCCGTCCGGAATTCTACTATAACGATGATTACTATAGAATACCCCAGCCGAAGATCAGCGACCCAAGGAGCCATTCGCTGTGAGCCGCAGCATCGCATTTATGACGAAATTCTGTACCTGAAGTTGGAGTGGTGCCAGATTGAGGGAAGCCTCCAGCGCTGCCGTTGGAGAAGTGCGGATGGCCCCAGTGATGGAAACGGGGGAATCCTTTGAATTTAGCTTAAATTAGTAAAAAACAACTTTTAGGCGCTATTCTGTGCCACCAAAAAGCCCCGGTATTAATGGGGTATACATTCCGCTTCAATTTGTACTTAAGTTTCCTTAGTATGAATGTTGGGTCAGTCGCTATATGTATTACCAGTGTTGAATAGACGCGAATATGTTTGTTTATTTCTCAAATTCTTAAAAGCCTAAGACGAAATTATAGTTTAACATGATTGCACAATTAAAGCTACCTATTGAGCACAAAGAAGTTCCTCCGCATGATCAACTGCTTTGAAGCAACACTAAGTGCAAACCGACAGGAAATTAAATTATTATTTGATGACAGGTTGAGAAGCAAGATTCCAAATGCTCCTGTTGGTAGTAGCACTTTCAAGGTGCAGTTTCAATCGAAAAGATTTTCACTGCATCCTCAAACTGGTTACCGCTCATCCCTGAGTTCACCACCTACATAATAACCGGAGTTTTGTTAAGGACTTAAGAGATGCCTCAAAAACTTTGGCGTCAGTAAACCTATTGGACCTGATACGTAATGTGCGTCACGTTTCGTTAAACTTTTATATTAATTATGTGTTGCCTCAAGGAGACACAAGTTAGTTGTTCAGGCAGCAGTCTCGACTGCAATCGATCAGTCCTGCACTAGGCGCTGCCCCAAATGCAACTCGTTTATCTAGGCTGGAACCTCGAAACCACAAGTGAACAAGGTACACAACCATGCATAGGTTATGGCACCTTCAACTGCTCTAGATGAATTGCTCCATCGTAGGAATATAGTAAACCGGTGAAAATGTTATCGCTATTAGCTTTCCGACTGTTCCGCTGAAACTAGCGTCTATGCCACTTGGCTTTCCGGTCTTGCGGCTTATTCATAAATAGAGTAACCCGATTGCGGATCAATGTTGTAAAAAAATTTCCTAAATTCAGTGAAATAGTCGCTTCTAGTAATAGCGATAATATTTGGAAAGGGTTGCTACATTCCTACCGTGGCTTAAAGAGTCTATGGATGCGCAAAATGTGCTTTCACCAATGAGCTTGACAGCGCGGTATTGTACTTTGTCCAACCATGCTAAGGTGGTTTCGGGGCGCCTGCCTGTATTCAAAACCGGATGTTAAGATGTCAGCCGTAAGATTCATACTCTACTGAGACTAGAAATAAATTTTGTTTGAGGTAAGACACAATTATTTTGTTTTAAATGCAGTGAATTTGATACGATTCATACGAACCAATCAAGTATGTGTTCGATGTCCCTGTTGATAGAGTTTGGCATGATTTGACGATCTAAAAGGCTGTGCTGTTACTCTCTTATTTTGTCGAAAGCTGGGAGTAACCGTCATCGGCGAACTATGATGTGGTCTGAAAGGGTAGATAGTGGTCTGAGGGGTATGAATATTTAAAAGAAAGCGGGTGAGAAAATGGACTGCTTTGTTTGGAAAACTTTGTTAGTATTAACTTAAAGTAACGTTAGGTGTCTGATAGCAAAAAGAATTTACCATAGAAATTTTACTGTAAATATTTGTATAAGATTGGTAGTGTCATGACTTGTAATTCGGATCGTTCGTTTGGTTTTTAATTGGAAAAATAAAATAAAATTATTTATTTGAACTTATCGGTATAAAATTTCTATTTTAGACTATTAGGAAGCAAATGCTGTTTGTTTTAGGTTGTCTCGTCAATGTGAATAATCTATTTCAAGAGTGAGAATTGAGGTTTAAAATCAGGTAGAAAGCAAAATTATACTATCAACACTTGAGTTTCGATCAGTTCCAAAAACACTATTTTAAATTTTTTATGAAAAAACTACAGCTTAACTACAGCTCGTCTTACTGAACCTCTGGTATTATCACGAAATGCCGTGTGTGGCTAAGATCTATTAAACGAAGACTACTGAACCTACAAATTGTAGTCAGGTTCAATATCATAGAGCAAATCATCAATTATTGGTAACTTATCATATCGATGAACCAGTTTGACAAAAAGAGTGACTAGTAGTCATTCTTTCAACTTATTAAAAATCTTTAGTAAGGCTTCAAAAGGCCATTGTGCGGAATACACCAATAACGTTTGTAACACTGAAGACATATAGGAGAATCATCTCTCTTGATGTTCACCATTCGGCAGATTATACAATATAAAACAAAAGGACCAGTGATAAGAAATTAACTTCAATTTAGTTATATTTTTCACAATAAGATGTAGCTAAGGCTAGAACATTACTTAGGTCTTTTGTTAATTCCAAGTTTTACTTCTAGTTCAGTCTTCATGAAAATATTATTCAAGTTTTATATTAATTTACAAAAATTTAATCTTTAAATCTGGCATTTAATTTCTTATAGATAACTTTACATATATCAGCAGCATCTGCTCTGAATGAGTTATTACAGAAAGATGTACAGGAGTCATGTGTGCCTCTCAATGTCAAAGAGTGTACTAATATATACATCAAGTACCATATAAATACGTTCATCCATATGGATTGAAACGTCTGCATACATAACAAAAGCACCCATGTCACAAAATCTGTAAAAACTTTTTTCTTATCCCATAACATTAACATCGTTCATTAGTACAGTAATTCGCCTGGCAGTAATCCTATTGAAACTGATTTGTACTTTGTAAAATCTCTTGTTTATAAAAGAAAAATCCCAAAAAAAGAATTCTTAATCAGAAATACAACGCACAAAGTACGTCACAGATCCCGGAAATAAGAGATTGAATTCAGCAGGGTAAACAGGCGGGGGTGGGCGGTGGGTGGGATACATGAAATACATTATTCACATTCAACAATGAATTAATGAAGTTAATATAAAAGGAACAGTTTTGCTTTGTTATTTATACATGAGTTATTCGAGCGCTACCCTTTTACTTTTAACAGAAGGGCTTATTGCTGAAACTGTCGCAACTGTGATACTAGGTCTTGGATAGACGAACAAAAAATCGTGTGGGTGGAGGGAGAACATCGTAGCGGTTTAGTTGCTAGGGTGTTTGAAATTTTTATGGTAGAGGTTTACACATCACCCTGTATTTTTGTAACCCTATACGATATTTCCATTAGAAATCAGAATACTCCGACCTATCTTAAACTGTAAAAATCAAGGGTTCCACCCACCAACTTCCAGACTTATGAGTCTTCAAAGTTAAAATTTTGTTGTTTTTTTCTATACGTGGTTAATGATTTTTTTTTTTTTTTTTTTTTTTTTTTCAAAATTGGAAGCTTGGACAATTTCCTATGAATAATGCTGGGACAACTTTTAACGTACCCTTACAAGGACAATTTTTTTAAGAATAAGCGCTGGAAACAGTAATGGACCAATCTGGAGCAATTCAAGTAATTTACGGCAACGGCAACAAGTATCAATTTGAAAAAATGTTTTGCAAACAGCAATTTTGAGCGAAGTGGAGCAATTTAAATTGCTCCAGAATCCTCCACTAACTGCTCCAGATCGTTCCATTACTGTTGTCGGCGATTATTGCTAAAAAAAAATTGCTCGTGTATTCCCAACTTTATGCTACGGCCTTTAGTTTTGAAGCAATAAGCAATTTTAATGCTAAAAATTTTAGTAAACTTCTTATGATTCCATGTGAACACTCTTGACTGTTGCTGCCATAAAAAAATGGAAATGAAACAGTTTGAGGTTAAGACTGCCTTTTTTCAGGAAATTTATCTGGAGCAGCATGAAAGATTTGAAGATGGTGCCGACCGAATTTTCCGACTGAAAAAGAATCTCTAAATTCCAAAACAGGCCCCTCGCTGTAGGAGCAGGGGCTTCATTCAATTTATGAAAGTCTTATATATATACATACATACTTACTTTGAAGGCTCTACAACCGGAATCCGGTCCTGGCCCCTCGCAAGTGTACTCTACACCGGTCCCGATTCTGAGCCGATGACATCCAGTATAGCATCCCTAAGCTCTGAGCGTCCTGATCTACGCTATCCTTCCTTTGCTGTCATACCTATAGACCTTACCATAGAATAAATACATACTCTGGTTTTAAAACTAGTACACTGTATGGCGATCGATGACAGTTTCCTCATTAAAGAAATATAGTTTTATGAAGCTTTGGAGAATGTGTTTAAAACGACTATAAGCCCATTGCAAAATATTTTTGATATGAAAATTCATTACAGTGCTGAATTAATTAGATTTAAATCAAAAAGAATATGATAAAAATATTAGGACGTTTCAAGTTCTAAGATGTCAGTGTCAACGTCCAAATGTCAGTGGAAAGTCCAAATGTCAAAAGCAAAGTTCCCTTTCATGAAGAAGTCGAAAGTCTCCTGTATCGTAGTGTTGCAACTAGGGAATTCAAACCCAAATGCGAAACCAATGTAAATGCAAACCTCACGGGACTAGGCCTGTGGGATTCACGGGATTTGGGCATTAAAATCAACTGTTGTAAAAACCGGGGCTTAATAGACAAATATTAACAATATTGCAAAGTATTAATAAAAATATACATGAGTCGACTGATTTGCAATTCCAGTTGCACACGCAACTGTTTCGTGATCTTACCCGTGTACCGAAGTGGGTATCTATACACGGTTCGACAGAAACGTGTCCGGTTTGAAACCAGTTTGATGCGATTTCAGTTGCGTGGTTGCACGTCTTGACATTTTGCCAAAACCTCGTGACTTAAATTTATGTAGGCACAGAACACCGATTGAATCAGTTGTGCTCATGTGTGGACAAAGGTTTCATTTTGTTTGCAAGCCTGTGATTATTGTGAATGGTTCGACGATGACTGTGCACGAGTAACGCAGGAAAAAATGTAGCATATCAAGTGATGTTACAGAAACACAGAACGAGAAATGCAGCTCTGTACAAAGAAAAAAGAAGGCAGGAGAAAAGAGTGCACAAAGCGAAGAAAAAGGAGCACTGGGAAAACGAAATGTTAAAAATAGAAGAAGCGAACAGCCGAAACGACGTCAGGCAACTATATAAAAAAGTAAATGCGCACCGAGTCGGTTTCAAGCCCAGAGTAACTATGTGCAAAAATAAGAATGCGGAAATCTTAAGCACCAAAGAACTAGTTCTAACTAGATGGCGCGAACACTTCAAAGAACTGCTAGCTGGAGATGAGGAGCAACCGCCAACAGAAAACGTGGAAGTAGCAGAAGAACTAGCGGGAGATATGCCTACATCAGAAGATGTACAAGACGCAGTGAATTTCAACAAATCTCCGGGCAAAGATAACATTGCAGCAGAGCTATTAAAAAAAGGAGGTGGAAACGTAATATTAAGCCTGCATGAAATCGTAACACTAATATGGACCCAGAAACAAATACCATCGGAATGGAGCGAGGGCATTGTGTGCCCTATACATAAAAAAGGAGATCAGCTAAACTGCCGTAACTATAGAGGCATCACTCTACTAAACGTAGCATATAAAGTATTTTCAAATATGTTATACGTTAAACTGCAGCCTTACGCAGAAGAAGCTCTGGGAAACTATCAAAGCGGTTTCCGTCCCGGAAGATCTACCACAGACCATATTTTCACACTTAGGCAGGTCCTAGAAAAGGCGAATGAATTTAACATAAACATACATTCGCTATTCATAGACTTCAGAAACGCCTATGATAAAATAAAACGTGAAGAATTATACAAAGCTATGGAGTACCTAAGATTCCCCAAACACCTCGTAAATTTGACCAAAATGACAATGAAAGAGGTATTATGCAGAATAAGAGTTGAAGGAGAGCTATCAGAACCATTCAACGCCACAGTAGGACTAAGACAAGGAGATGCCCTATCGTGCTTACTATTTAACGTAGCTATGGAAATAGTGATAAGAGACGCAGGAATTAACACCGCGGGCAGTATTTTCAACAAGTCGGTACAAATATACGCTGACGACATCGTAATACTAGCCAGATCCCCCGTAGCAATGAAAGAAGCCATCATATCGCTAGAAAGAGCAGCAAAGAAACTCGGACTAGCAATTAATGAAGAGAAAACGAAATATATGTGCATCTCCAAAAGACGTAATGATCGCCAGAATATGACAATTGATACATACAACATCGAAGCAGTAAAAGAATTTATATATCTAGGGACCTTAATTTCAAAAGACAACGACACGACATTAGAAGTTAAAAGGAGATTAGCGCTGGGAAACAGATGCTACTTTGGGCTACGTAAACATTTCTTATCAAGGAACATATCAAGAAGCACTAAAGTAAAACTGTACAGAACTCTTATAAGGCCAATACTACTGTATGGATCCGAAACCTGGACATTAAGAAGTAACGAAGAACACCTCCTAGGGTGCTTCGAAAGAAAAATCCTGCGCACTATATATGGAGGAATCAACGAAAACGGTGTTTGGAGGAGAAGATACAATCACGAATTGTATCAGTTGTATAAAGATCCAAACATCAAAAAAACTATAAAAATTAACAGAATCCGATGGGCAGGACATGTTGAACGTAGCAGTGACGACAGCATAACAAAAATTATTATGAACAAGAGACCAGACGGACACAGAGGTACGGGACGTCCAAAAAAGAGGTATTTAGACAGCGTAGAAGAAGATCTATGAACCCTAGGTATAAGAAATTGGAGACTTCAAGCCAGGGACCGACAGTTCTGGAGGAGGATGTTGCAGGAAGCCAAGGCCAATAACAGGCTGTGGAGCTATTTATGATGATGATGATTATTGTGAAAGCGCTTTGAAATTGGGAGTACAAATCAGTCGACTCCTGTGTGGAGGGCCTTACACGCTACAATCTTATATATTAATAGGCAAACAAAAAGTTTGTACACGCTAAGGCTTTTTTGTTCGTGGACCGATTTCGTTTAAATTTTCAAAAAATGTTCTTTTTATGGCATAGTTTTGTAATAAGGAATTTAAACGAAATCGATTCACGAATAAAAAAGTTATAGCGATTTTAATTTTTCGAATTTTAAAAAGCCGTTGGAAAATTTGAATTTTTTGTGAGCATCAACGTAGAGCTGAGTAGCCTACGATTGACACAAATGCCGTTTCAGTGAAGCGAATGAGAAACAAAGAAAAACAAGCGTTTGTGTAGATTTTTGGCGGCACATTTTCTGACTGAAGTAACTTTACGTAATACTGAGGCATTTTCTTTGTGTTGTCATAAAGGCAAAGTTAATCTACCTCCACTTTCTCCAAATTACTTTTTCAATAATTTTTTTGAAGGATTAACTTCGAATGAAAGTGGTATTAAAAATCGTTCTAAAAATTTTTTTGCAAATATTCGTTCGTATAATGCTGCCTTTGCAATGATTACCTCTGAGTGTAATTTGTTAAATGTCACTGCAAATGGCATATATCAATTTAAAATCCATAACATTTTCTATCACCGAACTGGTGCCTTAATTCCTGGCTATGGCCGACCTCCATGTTATGCACAATTGTATTTCTATGATGTAGATACTGCTGCTAATCATAGAATAAATAGAAATGCGAATATTGAATGTAATATTGATATTATGCGTGAAATAGGTTTGGAGTTAGATCGGATCAATCCTTTTGTTCACTCATTCAGGTCCATGTATGAATATTATCAAAGACCTGAGAATATTGCAGCTGAAGTTTCTATGATCATAAAAGTTAATAACCAAGTTGATATTCGTCGTTTCAATGATGCTGTACAAACTGATGTTGCTGCTATTTTCCACTACATAGCCAAGCAAGACGTCATGGATGCGATTAAAAAAATTCTGGGAAATTTTAGATGCTCTGGAGCGACAATGGGAATGTTTTATAGTAATTAAAAATTCGCCATTGCGTATAATTTTTTTTTGAAATAAAAATATTTAAATTGAATTTAAATTCGAACAAATCGTGAATTTTATATATTTTTTGTTTTTGTGACCGAATTTCGGTAACGGGGATCCCAACTAGTATATTTAAATTCGTTAATTGTGTAAGTGTAAGGGCTGAACTGTCAACTGTCAGCACCAGCGATAAAATATCACGGATTCAAAAGTTTTCACTTGTTTTGAAAGAAGTTACAACCCATTGAAAGTTCGGTGGTAATTCTGTGGACTTTGACCCGTGGAAAGAGGATACACAAAACCCACACAATCTGGGATTGTTCTGAATATGCTTGTGCGCATGTAATATATCCCTTATTTATATAAAAAATAAATAAAAATAAAATAAACTATATATAAGTGGGTTGTGTAAATAAAGCAGTATAGTGATCGACAAAAACAAAAGTCAGCGAATTGGTTCTAACCTAAAACAATATAATAATGCTTGACATTTTACTAAGCAACCTTTTTAGGACGTTCGCATCTATAGTCACACAATTCACAATAAATAGACTTTATAAATTATTAGCATATATCTAGGAGCTGGCAAAATAAAATTAAAAATTATCAGCTGCCGGAATAAAGAATAAAATCAGTAGAACCATTAAGGTAAATAATAGCAATACATCTATTAACTAACTTAAATTACATATTATTTTATATTATTAACATAAGAACTTTTAAAATAATCATTAAGTATGGTAGCAAACATATTACAGGCTATTAAAGATTTAAAAATAGAGTTTAAAGCAGATATAGAATCGATAAACGAAAAAATTGATAATAAATTTGGATGCTTAGTAGAAGATTTAAACAAAGTTAAGCAGAAACAAATGGAACAAGAAAAAAGGATAATAAAAATGGAAAGAATAATAAGAAAAAATAATATAATAATTTATGGACTAACTGAACTAGAAAATAACCAAGATGAACTGATAGGTGTGGTCCTAGATATTATGAATAACACGATAGGAGTAGATTTAAATATTAATGAAATAGATTCTATATACCGTCTGGGGAGAAAAGCAGGAAAAGACAGACCAGTACTCCTGGCTGTTACCACAAATATAAAGAAAAATCAAATAATGACCCTCAAAACTAAACTTCGACACCTTCCAACAAAAATTTTCTTTGGTGATGATTTACCGAAAGAAATTGCAGAGGAGAGGAAACAGTTTAGGTTAAAACAAATTGAAAACAAAAAAAAGAGGGATAGATCTAGTGACAGAGAAGATTTAACGCAAACAGACAAACCAAACAATGAACAAATACAGGAATTGAAAAAGCTAAAACCGAATATGAATAAGAATAGAAATTTACCTCAGAATTCAAGTTCAGCAAGGACCAAGGACATATAACAACTAGAGAAAAAACACAAAGCTCACATGTACATAACAACGACCCAGCGACAGTTAAAAGGACAACGAAAACTGATAAGCGAAAAAACTTTCCCAACCCGGTTGGCCGCCGTGGGAAATTTTGGCCGAAACCCCCCAAAATTCAAATTGAATAATTGTGGAAAAGTAACAAATTTAGAATTAGATAACATGAACAAGAAAGAACTACTAATATGCACATATAATGTCAGAACTTTAATGTCCGAAAGTCGAATGGTAGAATTAACCTCTGCTCTAGAAAATATAAATTGGGACATTTTAGGATTATGCGAAACCAGAATTCTAGGAGAAAAAATAATAGAGACTAGAAATGGTCATATTTTCTGTTATAAAGGAGAAACAAAAGGTTTACATGGAGTAGGATTTTTAATCAACTCGAAGTTGAAAAATAATATCATGGAAATTAGACCATTTAATGAAAGAGTAATTGGATTAAAAATTAAAATAGGAAATACTAAAATTTCGTTAATTTAAGCTTATGCACCAACCGAATCGAGCACAGTAGAAGAACTAGAAAACTCTTACGAAAATTTGGAAAATGCAACTAAAGCACTTAAGTCGGAAGTTATGTTCATTATGGGCGACTTTAATGCAAAAATTGGTACAAAAAGAGCAGGAGAAGATCAAATAATGGGCGATTTCGGCTATGGTGTAAGGAATGATAGAGGTGAAAGACTTATCCAATTTTTATGGCAACAAGGGGTCACAGTGGGTAATACAAATACACTCTTCAAAAAGAAAACAAAAAGGAAATGGACTTGGCTCCATCCAAATGGTGTTATTAAAAACGAAATAGATTTTATTATGAGTAACAAAAGAAAAGTATTCATGGATATTTCGGTAATTAACAACTTTAAATTCGAAAGTGATCACAGGTTAGTCAGAGCAAAAGTAATTCTTAATCATAAATCGAAAGAAACTTTCAAGAAGAATGAAAAAAGAGAAATTCCACTTAATCTGAGCCAAGAGAAAATCAATGAATATATAACCAAACTCAACACAAATTGCAAAATCGAAAACATAAGAAATAAAGGATCAATACAGGAAGAATATGATATTTTAGAACAAGGTATTCATAGTTCTGCAAGGAACACTATTTTCCAAGTAGTCAAGAAAAAGATAGATAAACTCACTGCACAAACTAAAAAACTGATTGAAGAAAAGGAAAATCTAAGGCGTAAAGAAAATATTAATAATACTGAAAAAGAAACTTTGAAAATTTTGAGAAGAAAAATTAAGTGCGAGATTCGTAAGGATGTTGAGGAATACAATAATAGAATGGCCAAGTCAATTATCGAAGATACAAAATCAATAAAGAAAGTACGAGAAAGTATTATGGATGGAAGAGAGTGGATAACATGTTTAAATAAGAGAAATTTAAAGAATAAAGTCAGGAACCGCAAAGAAATCAATGAACTAGCCACTGATTTTTACTCCGACCTATACACGTCCACCCTTTCTACAGAGCAAATAGAAGAACTAATGCCAGATTTAACAGACAGGTCAAACATCCCAGCATTTCTACCATCAGAAATTGAAAAGTCAATTGACGACCTAAAAAACGAAAAAAGGGCTGGGAATGATGGAATCAAAGCAGAAATGCTAAAGTTAGGGAAAGAAGTATTGGTGAAAAGTTTGACCTATTTATTCAATCGAATTCTTAAAGAGGAGCAGATTCCGGCGCAATGGACTACATCGACCATAATTCTATTACATAAAAAAGGAGATAGATCAAATATTAACAATTATCGTCCAATAAGTTTGATTTCTACTTTATACAAGCTTTTCTCCAAGTGTTTAATTGGCCGAATGAGAAATGATTTTGAGGAAAATCAACCTAGAGAGCAAGCAGGATTTAGAACAGGATTTGCTACAACTGATCATCTTCAAACAATAAACCAAATTATAGAAAAGTGTACAGAGTATCAAAAATTAGTGTACCTCCTTTTCATTGATTTTTCCAAAGCATTCGATACCATCGAACATGTGGCAATTTGGAATAGCTTAAAGAACCAAGGAATTCAGACTGGTTTTATTAGAATTTTAAAAAAATTATACGATAACAGCTCAGCAAGCATCACGTCAGACGTAAAAGGCAGCTCGTTTAAACTTGGAAGAGGAGTTAGGCAGGGAGACCCCCTTTCACCAGCACTATTTTCTTCAGTTTTAGAGGAGATATTCAAATTGTTTGATTGGGAAGCTTATGGTATAAATATAAACGGCGAAAAATTGAACAATCTTCGTTTCGCGGATGATATGGGTGATTGTCATGAAATGGGGGTAGTGGCTGGCTGGCCGTTGTTCTCTAGCTACAACGCCTCAAACAAATTTTTTCTGGGGTGAAAATCTCCATCCAGTAATAAAACATTCTCTCCTTCATCGCCTCCCGCGGCAAGCACTCTTGAACAAAATGGCGGCCCTTCGACCACCGAAAATGTCGCCTCCGTAACCTGTCCATTTTCCGCTTTTACGTCACGGCACTACGTTTACGGAAAAACAGTGCATTATTGCCGCGCGCCTAGGGTCTCAAACGATAGCAGCAGTGTTCCGAAACTGATCACCGGTATGTATTACGCGTTCGGATACCTGCTTAGTTAGATGTCAGTGTTTACATTCTGACTGTTGTTTGTTGCAAATTTCAATAAAAACTATAAGAATAGCGCACACGCAACGACAAATTGGTTGTCAAGTGGCACTAAGTAGTGAAAACGAATCGTCACAAGTTTCTTTATGAATGTTTATCCTCGCCGGACGTTTAGACTGTGAACAATTTATAAACAAGAGAGCAACCCTCAAGAAAATTATCGAAGAAAAAAAAACTGTCGCCTCCGTAATGTGTGTTTTCGTTGTGATATGTGTTGCAAATCTCTTTTAACTCGGTTCGGTATATTTGTTTGCATTTGTAGAGCAAGCAAATTTTCGGAAAAATTGTTTGCTCTCATTGATCATGAAAGCGACGGATTTTTCGATGAAATGTCGCTACCGTAATTGTCGCCTCCGAAGCCATATAATTTCGGCTTTTCGATATAAACTTCTCACTGTCTATACCTCATGTGTATTTATGTGGAAATATACAGAAAGTACTTCAAAATAATGTTGAAAACACATGAGAAAATTTTTTTTCAGCACTTTTTTTTTTGTTCACAAATTTTTGTTCAAATCTCAAAAACTCCCATTTCATGACAATCACCCATATATGCCTTGTGGAAAACTGCTTTGAAGAAATAAAAATTATGTTAAACCAACTATGGGAGAAAGGTAAAGAAGTAGGTTTGAATATAAACAAGGAAAAAACCAAAATAATAACTAATTCTGAAGAAATAGATTTATATCTAGAAAACGAAAAGTTGGAGTATACCGAAGATTTCATCTATCTAGGTCAACTAATATCTTTAAAAAAAAGCCAGATAAAGGAAATCGATAGAAGAATAACCAACGGGTGGAAACAACTATGGAGCTTAAAACATATATTTAACTCAAACATAAATTTAGCAACAAAAAAATACCTATTTGATGGAGCAGTGCTGCCTGTCTTAAGTTATGGTTCACAAACATGGAGTCTTACAACCGAAGCAGAAAACAAACTTAAAGTATGTCAAAGAGCTATGGAAAGGTGTTTATTCAACATCTCAAGGCGTCAGCGAATGAGAAATGAAACACTTCGAGGTACAACAGGCTTTACAGACGTAATCGGAAGAATTCGCCATTTAAAGTGGAGTTGGGCAGGACATGTAGCTCGATTAAATGATGGGAGATGGACAATACAGGCAACAAATTGGACACCAAGAGATGGAAGGAGAAAGGTTGGAAGACAATTGAAGAGATGGAGAGATGACATCGATCGCTATGCAGGAAACTGGAATCATAGAGCACAAGACAAAGTTAATTGGAAACATTTGGGGGAGGCTTATGCCCGTTCAAACTAAAAACAAATTATATATTTGTAACTATATTAACTCTATTTTGCTCATTAATGAATGAATTATTTATTAGTTATTTATTACTTAATCAATAAATTATTTATTACTTATTAAACTAAAATTAAATAAATTAAATTTAAGTAAATATAGATGACCAAAACCAAAAGATGTTTGAAATGTGTTAGTCAGATATATAATCGATAGAATGTTCACTTTGTAAAATATGTACGCTGGGCGAAATAAAGCTAATAATAATAATAATAATAGTTGTGTAAGGGAGCACCATAGTGATCCAAGCGACATTTGCATCTTTTTGAGATAATGATTCAAACGCGTTTTTACTTATTGTTAAAAAATAGATGATTTGTTATGGTTATATTTGCAATGAAGTGATGCCTAGTGTACTAGAATAAATAAGAAAAATTGTTTTATTCAAATATATTTATTAAAAAAAAAAAAAAAAAAAAAAAAAAATAGCCTTAGAGGCAGATTGAGATTGTATGGGAATGAGACGTTATTAATGTGCTTGGATTAGTATGGCATGAAAGATTTTATTTTTTTCTGTGCATTCCATTCGAAAAGTAAATATTGACAAAAATGTCGCTTGGATCACTATGGTTCTTCCTTACACAGTTAAAGATTTCAGCATTCTGAGCGATATTGCAATAACACAAAATGGACTAAGTATATTTATTATCTATAATATAAAAATAAGCCGGGTTTTCCTTCCTGACGCTATAATTCCAGAACGCACGAACCGATTTCCACGGTTTTGCATTCGTTGGAAAGGTCTCGGGCTCCGTAAGGTTTATAGCAAAAAAATTTCAACAGACGTTTGGTCCATAGCAGCCATCTCAAGAGGGCGGATTACCATTTTCTTTACAACCCCTCGACATGGATATCAAATGAAAGGGTGTGGTAAGTAGAACACCAAAGGCAATATAGTATACTCAATATATCGTTTGGTCCATGGCAGTCATCTTAAGAGAGCAGATGACCGTTTTCTTCACAACGTTATTATTTAGAAGTCTGCTTCGTTATAGCTTACACTTCGTCTTTTAGTAATAAATATTCGTTTTGGGTTTGTAACTTTAACATTTATTTTACAATCTTTATTCACATATATTTTATTATTAACACTTTTATATACATATAGGTATTTAATTGCGTTGATGCTGGTTATTTATTTTATAATTTTAGTGAAAAACTTTTAAGAACTCGATACATATTTCTTTTTTCTAAAACTCATTGACAACTGGTAGATTTTTCTATTTGAACGTCAAAAGTTTTAATTAATTTTTGTTCTTACTTAGCCTCGGTCGACTGCGTTTTGTAACAAGTCTCCTTGACTAAGTACGACCGGAAGTAGTAGGACGATGTCCCTACATACTCACCGGAAGTAGTAGGACGATGTCCCTAGAATTATTACAATTTGTTTTTTGCTAGTTATTAATATAATCAATTACTGAGTTTACATGCAGAGTTTACTATGGCTTAACTCAGAGTAAGCGCCCGTGAAAACGGGGGTTGAGTACAGTTTCGTTGAATCTAGAAAACTCCATGAAGCACGTCGAACTAAGCCGGGTTTTGCATATGTGTTTCTTTAGGTGCGTTTACTGCACATACATATGGGCGATTCTCCAGAACCTTTAACCTGCTTGTCGCTTCGAAATTTTTATGAATAACAATTTTTATAAGAAGATTAAAAATAAAAGAAGCTATCAATAATGTTAAGAAACTATTAATGAACAATAAGATATAAGTACGAAGTCATTTAAAACGATATATTGCAATAAAATTTGAAAAAATGTTCCGTTACCTGTCACTTTT
This sequence comes from Thereva unica, assembly GCA_949987705.1. NCBI lineage: Eukaryota > Metazoa > Arthropoda > Insecta > Diptera > Therevidae > Thereva > Thereva unica. The sequence goes on along the minus strand of OX465281.1, from coordinate 177,649,705 downwards.
CGGCCTGTCTTTAGCGCTAATCTGAATGAAAAACTATTTATATTTGTGATAGGAAGCGTTGAAACAAATAGTGAAAAGTGAAAAGTTGTAGTTTAACTCTTAAGGAAAAATGCAGTTGTGTTCGGTGCAGTGTCAAATCGCTATATTTTCCAAAAAACAACTCTGAAGTTTGTCCCTAGGTTTTGACGTCAAAGTTGTAACCCGCATGGTAAGTCGAAGTACTCCGAATTGTCTCATTTTATCATAAATTTTTTTAAACGCACTTATTGTTCAGACACTAACGAACATGTGCATACATTTTGTGACACAAATAAGTTGAAATTGGTTGATTTTTGGGCAAAACTGGCTAACGTGAACGTAGGTTACATTTAAATGTCAAAGTTGTAACTGCAATTAATTTGCTCATATTACATTAAATTCATCCCCGTAAAATTTCTTATGACCTATTGTAACTAGTTAAATCATATGTAACGTTTCCTTCACTTAAATTGTTTCATGAATCTTAAAAAAAGTAATTTAAGCGAATGTCAAAATTGTAACCATGTCAAATTTGATGTCAAAATTGTAACCATGTCAATATAACCATGTCATAAAAAAATATGCGCATTGAATTTTTTAATGTTCTACATCAGAAAACATTTATTTATGAAATAAGAAACACAAAACATATCATGGCACGGTTGTGCTATCAATTTGAAATTTCATTTTTCCAATTAGCTCAGGTTAAAGGTTCTGGAGAATCGCCCATATACCAAACCAGAACTGTCATGAAAACAGCATCGAGTTAACTTGAGGGGAGAGGCTTTCTGTTAATTCAACGAATACTCTACACCGGTTCATGGAAACACAGTAAATGTCAAGTTACCCTATGCCTACGACCGGAGACTCCCCATGTGCATATGAGCGTCTGAGGATTACCCTCGCGGCTAATTCTATGGAATGTAAAACGAAATACTGAGTCACTGCCGGCGTCCAGTGATTCGATTAATGTGATTTTCCCCTATAACTTTCGGTGAGAGCTTACGCAATGAAACCGTCACCGTAATTTTTTGTAAACAAACTTCTTCTTGTTCTTCAAGCATATTTTTTGGCACTTCCTTTACAAGAAAATTGTGGGTTTGTTAAATGCAGCAACATAAATGTAAAAGCTTTCTTGTTTAATTAGGGTTTACAGATGGCAGGGCCATCAAAAATTGACCGAAAAAATGAGAGAGCTTTTGTTCGTGAAGTGGTAGGCCGTAAAAATTAAAATTAAATCCAAGTCCCCGCCACCGCCAAAAAGCAACAAAAATATATATGGAAACAGACATTGACGGTTTCCTTGGGCCCCGGCAGTCAGTCAAACCAGCGTAGTTCAGAATTGATCTGAATACTTTTTGTGACTCAACAGTTTGTTACGCTCTTATTTCATATAAAACAACTCTCACACTGAGGCAACAAACAATAACCAACTGACAATAGGCAACACACAATATTTTCGGTAGCGCTTATCTTACATTGAATTAAATTAGAGGTATCACATTACAGCAACTCGCACGAAAAAAGGTGCTAGTTTTGGCTTTTGGTATTTTGAAAAGCGACAGATATTGCTTAAATACTGCTTGTTGCATCAGTGTGAAAGCCGCCAAATACTTCATAAATTCATGAACATAACTGCTTAGAATAAAATCTAAGTTTTTTGCAGTAGACCTAGTAGAGAGTAGTAGTGATGAGCAAGACTAGTCTTGCACATTTAGCAAAACCAAGCAAGACCAAGACAAGAAAGGACAAGGACAAGTCAAGACTGCAAGATCAAGATAGAAAGGCTTTTTGATCATCACTAAGTGGCAAAAGTTTTCCAGTAATGAGCAAAAAGCCGTGTCTTGCACATTTAGCAGGACAAAGACAAAACTGCAAGACTTTTTGCAAGAATTTTTGCAAGACTTTTAGCAAGACTTTCTCGAAGGCTTTTTGCTTATTATTGCAAGACTTTAGGCATTTAGCGATGAGTAAAAAGTCTTGATATCTTGATCTTGTAGTCTTATTTTGTCCTGTCTTGTCTTGTTCTTGGTTTGGTCGTGCTAAATGTACAATAAAAGGAAGAACTGCAAGAAAAGTCTAGCTCATCACTAGAGAGTAGACCTGTCATTAGATAATTTGTCATGTTAGGCTTTTGGTCTTTACAACTGTGAAATAAAAAAAGAAATAACTGTGTTCAAACCTTTCCTATCTTTTTATTTTGTCACGTGTCCACTGTCAGAAAGATCGATTTATTAATTGGCAAGTACCGAAAATTTGAAATTAGTCAATCAAACTTGCTTAGCAATAGGTCATTATAATTCATTCAGAGTAAAAAGGTTGTTTATATCAAATGCAAAATGAGCTAGTGAAAAAATGAATTTATCGTAGGAACGATACATAACTAGTTAATCTCCAGTATCTTAATGTGGCATTCCATACTCAACAATAGCAATGAAATCGATCCAGAGATTTTCAAGTACAATATTTTACGCAGTTAGCTACCGAGAATGAAACTCTATTATTATAAAGTTCTATTGTATTCAAGACACAATAGCTAACATATCGTGTATTTCATTGATACGGTCACGTTGTACATACTTTAATTAATCTACTGATAGAACACACACTGATTGGAAACTAATCATGTATCGATTGATGAAAGATTCAAAATTGTACAATTTGAAATTAGTAAGAATTTATGAACACTATAAAGCTTTTTCCATTCAATATATGAATAGTCTCAATTAACATACATTTTTTTGATTGTTATATTAATTAGTTTTTAACACACCAGTAATGATAACGCCCTCACTATCTTCAATTACGTGCATCCCATTTAAATTGGAAATATATTCGTAAGACAACAAAATAATTAACGTCGGAAAGTTTTAACAATAAACAAATAAACAGATAAGACTAAAAAACATATAAAAAGATATTACCTGCAATGATTCCAATTCAGTTTGTCACCTTAAGACAGAAATGAAGTTCGCTATCAGTTTGTTATTTGTGGTGCTATTTGCTACGGAAGTAGTCCCGCAAGTGTGTGATTGCGAATGTCCACAGAACAGTTATCCATTGGCAACTTTAGAAGATTTTCCACATCATGTGACAATACGAGTAAAGACTGCTGCTGGAGCTGAACGACACTGCAGTGGATCAATAATAAAAGATCAATGGATTTTAACATCAATTCGATGCGTTGAATTTGGCATCGACTTTGACATACAGTTTCAAAGGCTTCGTCTTAATGATCCAAGTGGTTCATTCTCGATGAAGGTTAACAATTCATCAGTTTATCCATATCCAAATGACCGATTGGACATGGCACTTATTAAGCTGCCGAGCAAGCTGACAATAACATCAACAGTTAAGCCAGTTCGTCTAGAATTTCAGCAAGGATTCTTTGAAAACTACAAGGCATTAATGCCAGGATTCCATCAGGGTGGAAATAAATTGAGTTATGGCGTGTACAAAGTGACAACACTTAATGACTGCAAACGAGTTTATGGTCGTCTGTTTGATGAAACCATTCAGATATGCACAAGAGGATTTCAAAATAATTCACATGTGCCATGCGAAGGTAATGAGGGGGGTGGATTGATTGCATTTGATTGGCCAGAAAAGCCTCGACTTGTTGCCGTGTTTAATACGCCACTAAAATGTGCAAGTGATAAGCCAGCAATTTATTTCAAAGTGAATAAGTTTATTGGGTGGATTAAGAATTTAAGTGGTTATGTGGATTAAGCTTAAGTTTTATTTTCTAATAATTGTAATAAGCGAACATTTAATGAGAAGAATGTAATTTGTCGAAAGTTTATCGTATGCCAAGTCGACGTTTCCTTTACTTTTAATGGTAATTGCAAAGCACTATAAGAAAACTATCTATATGCCTTTTTTATGGTATACTATAAATATGTTTTTTTTGTGTATCTGGATTTAAGTGATATATGTAAGTATGCGGCAGAAATAAATATATTGTGCAAAATTGTGTAGTTTCATTCGAGATCAGGATAATGAAGACTGTCAGTTAAATCCTGTAACGGCAGGCCTGTCACCCTAACGGAAATTTGCCAATTATGGCCTATTCTTATTGCTGGGCCTAACCGATAATGCATATCTGGAGTCCAACCTTTAGATAAACACACTCCGTAAATCGTTATCCATGGTAAACACTTAGATTTTTCAAGATTTTGAAATGAAACATTGAGTCGCGGTAGAGTAACTTTCTGCATTTTAATAAAAGACTGTCACGAAAAATGTAAAAAATTAGGGGCCCACATACAACACAAGGTTTTATTCGTTCAAATATGTCCCACAAACTTTGTGACAAACTTGTTTGAACGTTGAGTTTGCCTATATGGTTTTCATTTTGTTTAACATTTCATGTCGAAATGAGTAAATTAAATTGTTATCAGTAGTCATTGATACTAATGATTCATGCTAAAAATTTGTTGTAATATAAACATAAAAAAAAAATAAAAATTAATAAAAACAACATAAACACAGCAAAGAACCCCCGACGGAATGTTTTTTAGTTCATGCGTTGAACTGTCAGCTAAAACTACAAAAATATCAAACCATTTTGATATTTGGGATGAACTTTTGTGACAAACATAAACCAAAAACCAAATTAACCACACACTGTCAATCTTTGTTTGAACGCCTTGTTTGTACGCATAAAACCTTGTAGTGTATGGGCCCCTGTTGAGACGAATTGAAATAGTAAGCAGGCTGAGGGGAAATACGCCAAATGCATTTTGGAGTTTTACCCGGCCTTTACACGGGACAGTATGACTGTTACTGTCGCTGTCACTGTCTCGTGTAAACGTCTACAATCGCGACTTTTTTACTGTCGCGACAGTACTGGCAAGATTGCAATCTCGACAATACTGTCTAGAAAGTAATTTGACAATTTGTGAAATCAAGTTGGCGAAAAGTGATTTTAAAGTGGTAATTACATGCAAGAGCTTCCCTATCGGTACGCTGTGAAGTTCTCATTGAATATTTTATTTTATTATTTCAGTTTAATAAATAAAAATTTATTTTCAGACCAAAATGGCAGATAAATTAACTCGCGAGCAGGTATTTAAATTAATAGATTTGTACGAAGCTAATCCTTGCTTGTGGGACATTCACCACATGAATGTTTACAAACGATCCGATTTGAAATCCAAAGCTTGGTCAGATATAGCAATGAAAATGAAAATAGATGTCAATTTAATTTAAAAAAAAGTAAAGAGTCTTCGTGGGACATATATATGTTGGGGCAAAATGAAAAATAAAAACAACCAAAATCTGGCCAAGGTGCGGAGGATTCATATATTTCAAATTTAATTTGGTATGAAAAAATGAAGTTTCTGGATCGTGTAATTACCGAAAGAGGAACATGGGATAATTTGGAAGAAAAGAAAGTAATAGGTACATATTCGAAATTATTTATTTAATATTTTTTTGTTCTAATTTTTTCCCACTGAAATGGTACATCACCGGTGTTGATGCAATATTGTGCAATTTCATCTCGAATTTGAGTATAATTTCTGTAAGAAGAACTTTTATCCTGGCTGCACACATTTTGTACTGTTTCTGGCAATTTCTCAGGTTGGATATCTTCTAAAAAATGGGATGTTTGCTTCGGACGAGTCAAATAATTGTGCAAAACGCAGCAACACTTTATAATACTGTCCACAGTTTCCACTTTTACCTCAATTGGCCGATGAAGTATTCTGAACCTTGAAGCAATTCGCCCGAAAGCTGCTTCTACGGTTAATCTTGCTCTGCACAATCTATAGTTGAAAATTTCTTGCATAGTAGAAAGATTTCCACATCTGTTGTAGGGCTTCATTATATGCTTGTCCAAAGCAAATGCATCATCCGAGATAAAAAAATATGGCATTGATGCAGACTGGCCCTCAAATGCTTTAGCTGAAGGAAAACAATTATCTGCAGATTTCATATAGCGGTATAAACTGGAACTTAAGAAAACGCCTCCATCTGAAGCCCTTCCGTTAGAACCCACATTTATATATATAAATCTGCAGTGGGCATCTACTAAAGCTAACAGATTTATACTGTGGAATCCTTTATCGTTGTAATATTCCGATCCAGCATTATTGGGTTTCTTAATTCGAATGTGTTTTGCTTCTACATTTCCATGTATGTGGAAATTGCCATAATTTCGCAAAATCATCGCTTATATCTTCCCACTCTTTTTCACTTTGTGGAAACTAAAAATAATTAAATCACATTATTGCTTTTGTAGGACGCTGTTTAATACTGAAGATAGCAACTCGAGCGATTTCACTTTTTTATCTACACCGTCAAGAGGTGTCGCAACAAAAAGAAAATTCGAAGCGGACAAATATGAAAAGGCAATAAACAATGTATTGCAATTTACATCGGCGCATAGCAAATCTTCAGAAAGGCCAAAAGAAAAGGATGAAATAGACCACTTCCTCAATTATGTAAATGCTTCATTGCGAAAACTACCAGAAGAGGAGGGGTTAGTTTTTATGGGGGAGATGCAGTCTAGCCTCATGAGAAAACGTATAAATGCAGCCAAAGCATCGAAACTAAAAATTTTATCGAATGAAGTGCTATTTGCACCGATTTCCATAGCAACCTCAACACCTCTCGATTTTTAGGAAGAGACATGAGAGGATTACAATGAATGTTATTTTTGTTGTTTTATACTAATAAATGTGCTCAAGTTAATAGGTTTTTGCTTGTTATTACCTTGAGAAATGTAGGCTGCAGACTTTCAAAAATTGCTTTTAAAACTTCGGGAAGAAAAACACTTATCGTGGATGATGAAATGCGGGTAGGAAATTCAAGAGTCTTAAAACTATCTCCAGAAGCAAGAAACCTTAAAGTAACAGCCAATCTTACTTTTGACGGATAGATTGTCTCATATTGGTGTCCTCTTTTCTAATTATTGGATGAACTTGAAACACATTATTACAACTCTATAGAGAAAAAAAGCTTTTATTTTACCAATTCATACAACTGACAAAATTTGTCGAAAGGTAACCTGAGGAGATTTGTGTGCTCTTTATTATCAGAATAAAGCTCAAAATCAATCCGCTTTGAAAGGAACGGATTTACCGAATATTTTATCTTCCTGCGTCTCCTTTTTTCTTCATTTTCGATATCCTCAAGCACTTTTAAGCACATTAAAGAGGTTACTGCAACACCCGCAACGTGTGAAAACAATTTTTTTAAATGGACTGTCTGTCAGTTGATCGAACGCTAATCGGCCTGCTGGACGGTATTTGGCAGTTCCAGACAGAACTGTCCTTCAGTTAGGTTAGTTAGGGCAGAAGCTGGTTCTGTAGGAACAATTTGCTTAGTCCAACCTACAACCCCCCCACGCATTCAACAAAATATGAACTCGTTTGTAAATAGAACAACTCGACTATGGAATAATCTCTCGCAGTCAGTATTCTCGAGCTCATACAACATCCAAGAGTTCAAACACAGGGTTCATCACCACCTTCTTCAATATCCCCCCGTACCTTTATAACCCCCCCCCTCCCGTACTAAGCTTACTGCTAGACATTGCACCATGACGTGACAAATGACATGACGGACTAGTAGTACAAAGGGTGATTCCTGAGCTTAGCTCTACCACATAAAAAAAAATCAATCTACAATAGCCCCATGTAATTTTTGCTAACAGGAAACCAAAAATATGGTAATACAGGAAAAAAATTCTAAAAAAGATAGCGTTTTTGTTGTTTGAATTTGGAATGGAAATTCCGGAAAGTCTAAAAAACGGCTTTTTGCGAATAAAAGAAAAACTTGAGCTACTACTACTACAGACACATCGTTGAAGATTTAGAGAAACTTTTGATTGATTAATAATCGTCTTAGAGCAATTGAGACAGTTGGTAAGGAAATTAAAATCAACCAAGGGAGCTTCTAGTGTACAAGACACTGAACTCTTGCTGCTACTATGACAACGAACGATGTTATTCGCACGACTATCACAATAATATTTAAGTATAACAACATTTAAAAATATTGAAGTAACTAATACATTTATTATTGTTCAAAGAATTTCATTTTAAACCATCTAGTATTTTGTAAAACATCACCATAACAATAACAAAAAACCACAATGAATTGCTAAACAATCACATTAATCAAACATCGGCATTTCTTATAACCTAAAGTGTTTTAATCGTTACTATTACTTACTTCCAGCTATTGAGAATTTCTAGGCCGAGTAAGAGGTGAAATCGTCAAAAAATTATTCAGAAAATCTGTCACTGATCTGTCTGTTCGTAATGAATGAAATTAAAAAATGGATGAATGAAAATTATTCGTTATGAGACACTCTAAAAAAAATTGTTATTTTTATTTTTGTTGAAGGGAAAAAAGTTATAACGTTTAAAAGAAAATGTTGTGACTAATTTATGTGTTCTAAGGCTTATAACTTCTTAATTATTTAATTTACGAGAAAACAGCCTTATAATAAATTGTAGATAATTTAATTCTAAACAAAAACTCTCTTTACAAATTTTCTGTAACATACTGTTACGGAGATGTATTGGAAACCCTTTGCACACCTTTGCCAAGATGGCGGCCACCGAACTCTACACACCCCAAGAAAAAAACCTTGTCCTGTATTTTTGCAATGTTAAACTACCTGACAAAATAACCAGCGGGATAATTAAAAGGGAATTTAAAAGAAAAGACTAAGTTCAAATTACGTGCGTTTATTTCAAGCTTCGTATTCTTACTGACTATACGATGAATCACCAAATGGGAAAAAGAGTAGATGTGTTTGTATCGGTGTCCAGAGTTTCTAAACATTTTCAACATCCTCCGGCCGCGCGTGCTTTAAAAATCAATCCGAAACTTCTAATGGATAAAGCAGTTGAATAGGTCTTCGAACCTTAGACATGTTTGACAAAAATAATTCACAGGATCGAATTCTTCCATCACGTCCGGCATAAACTGTTTCTATTTTGGCTAATCTACAAAGTACTCTAGGTAAGGATGAATCATGTAACAAAACAACATCTTTAAAATCTCCTGATTGTTTTTGTTCTCTACTATGAGCGGAACGAAACTGTTGCATGAATTCGGTTTTCCATCGTTTAATGAATAAATGCGTAGACTTTAGACGTTTATTCCATGCTTGTTGAAAATCAATTATATTCAAGCTAGTCATATTAGAATGAGCTAGCGTGGCGCAAGATCCGAGCAGAAAGTGGTTAGGTCTGAAGAACTATCGCTTATGTACGAGAGTGGACGGGAATTTACTGCTTATTCTGCTTCTGTTAAGAAGTTCTGAAGCTGCTCTGCTGTTAAAATAGAACGACCGATGACGCTCCTACGAACGACCGATGATGCTCCTACTACTAACTCTGACGCAACATATTTCTTTGAGGGTTCCATCAGGAATTCCCCTGGGAGACGTAGCGTGGTACCATAGACCATCTCTGCCGGCGTCGCTTGGAGGTCGGGCTTGAATGTGGATCTCAATCCTAGAAGGATAGTTGGGAGGGCATCAGCCCAATTGTTCTCCGTTCGACACATAATGGCAGCTTTCAGAGTTCGGTGCCATCTTTCTACAAGACCATTCGCCTGCGGATGATACGGTGTTGTTCGGAGATGAGTTATCCCAAGCATCGTTGTCAGCTCTTTAAACAGTACCGACACAAATTGTCGCCCTTGGTCTGTGGTCACTCTCAGGGGAACCCCATACCTCGCTATCCATCCTTCCAGGAAATGTCGACCCACCGTTTCCGCAGTGATGTCGTGCATCGGGATTGCTTCCGGCCACCGAGTAAATCGATCGATGCATGTTAAGCAATACCGGTACCCCTTTGACGGTGGCAAAGGTCCGATGATGTCGACGTTTATGTGCGCGAAGCGCTCAGTGGGTGGCGTGTATTTTGTCACGGGTGTCTTCGTATGCCGTTGTGTTTTCGAACGCTGGCATGGTATGCAGGCCCTTACGTATGTTGCACAGTCTCTTCGAAGGTTGGGCCAGACGAATCGGTCACTGACTAACTTGGTCGTAGCCTTTACGCCGGGGTGTGATATATTGTGCATGGACGCTAAGATTTGCTGTTTCATGGTCTCCGGAATGAACGGCCGTACCTGTTCTTGCGAAATGTCGCAATATACCGCAGTTTCCGTGTTTGGGAGGGACAACTGCTTCAACACGATGGAGGACTTCTCGGGTGACTTGATGACATCCTGCAGGGCTGGGTAATGTAGCTGTTGATCTGCTAGCTGACGATAGTCAACTGCTGGAAGGTCAGTCGACGTCGTTTCAATCCGGGACAATGTGTCGGCGACAACGTTTTCTTTTCCTGCGATATGGCGTATGTCTGTGGTGAACTGACTTATATAATCAAGGTGCCTTGTACGTCGGGGCGAATTTGTATCCGAGACCTGTTTAAATGCGAAGGCTAACGGCTTGTGGTCAGTTATTATGTGAAAGGTCCTTCCTTCCAAGAAGTTCCTGAACTGCCTGACTGCCTTGTATATCGCCAGAAGCTCTCTGTCGTACGTACTGTACTTTTTTTCAGCCGGGGACAGTTTGTTGGAGAAGAACGCCAGCGGCTTGAAGTGTTTCCCGTCCGATTGATGCAGGGCTGCCCCAATGGCAACCTCTGAAGCGTCGACGTGCAGGACGAGTTCCGCGTCCGGTGAGGGATGGGCCAATAACGCCGCCTCTCCAAGGTCCTTTTTGCATCCTTCGAAGGCTGCGATCGTCTCCGGTGTCCACTCTATTACTGAAGTGTCATTTTTCTTGTTCCCGGGAATTAATTCGCGAAGGATCATTTGGTTTTTTACTGCGTGAGGGATAAACCTTTGGTAGAACGCAATAAGAGCGAGGAATCGTCTAAGGTCCTTTGCCAACTTTGGGAGTTCGTAATTTTTTACGGCTGCGACTTTTTCTTCCAGTGGCCGGATGCCATCCTTGTTGACGGCATGGCCTAAAAACTTCACCTCCTCTTTTCCCCACTGGCACTTAGACACATTTATGGTCAAGCCATGTTTTCGAAATATAGTGGAGACTTCGCGCAGATGCTCTCGATGTTCTTCCACACTACTTGATGCTACACAGACGTCGTTGACGTATGAGAACACGTTCTCCTTTCCTCTTAGGATCTCGTGCATGAATCGTTGCAGGGTCTGGCCTGCATTGCAGAGCCCGAAGGTCATGTAGTTAAATTCGTATAGGCCGAAGGGTGTCGTTATTGCTGTCTTCGGGACGTGTTTCGGTTCAATCTGTATTTGATGATATGCTTTGTGTAGGTCGATGGTGGAAAAAATTGTCTTCCCAAAACAGATGGTTGAGAAGTCTTGTATGAACGGTATGGGGTACCGATTCGGTACTGTAATCGCATTTAAACGGCGGTAGTCGCCACACGGTCGCCAACCACCATAGTCAGAGCCGGAATCTATTAAAAATTTCGTAATCACTGAACTATCAATCACTGAATTATCACGCAATTCTGCAATCGAAGATATACAAACTTTATCTAGAACAAGCGTTATTGTAAGCAGACTATCATCCGTTGAGAAAGATCAAGAAAATACCGAAAACAGTCGGTCTATTCAAACAACAATTCCATCAAGTGTTCAAGAAGAAGTAGAAACTACATTCCCGACTTATGACATGCAAACCTCATCTAATCATAGTCAAAGTAATAAATCAGTAACTACAGAAGAGAATGTACTAACATACAAAACTCTTGAAACTAATCGAACAATATCTCCGGAAATAAATTCAAAAGCTGAAGATGTTCAATCAGAACATAATTTCAATAATAGTAATGATAAACTGTTTGAAAATGAATTCTTTAATAACGATACACAAATTGAAGACATTACATTGCCTAAATTTGAATTAACATTAGAAGATACTAGATCGGTTGTATCTAAAGATCTACCTTCAGAACATAGCCAAAATGATGATCTTCATCGAAATATCTCAACAATCAATCATCAACTAAATACATCTGAATTGGAGAAACGTTTAATTGAATTTAGATGAAAGCTTGAAAGGCTTGAATGAAACATTTTATCGACGGGGCGGCACGGACAACGATCGAGTGATGACTGACTATTTTTTCCATCTCTTTATCATCGATCGCTGTTATAACGGCACAGCGGAAATATTTCCTGACCGGTATTCGGATCCATGGTTTTTTAGAGTAACCATGGATCAGCAGCTCACTCGATCGTAGTCGCCACACATCCTTTATGCTTTCACCAGTCGCTCCCACAAACCACCCCACCAAGGAGCCCGTTCCACTATAAAACTCCACTCAATTCATGGCCATTAGCAAAAACCTGTACTTGCTTCGAATTAAAGACGCGACTAAGATCTTTTGGATGCTCTTTTGAAAGTTAGGCGTTGTCCGAATGATTCTCTTGGGGATTCCTCGGCGAGCTATAAAACATCGGATAACGCAAGATTCGCTAGTGAGATTGGGTACCAATTCCAATGTACAGCACGAGTGGTGGCACACGTTAATAGCAATATGTAAATTTTGCTCGTCGTTGTGTCCTCTGCAGTATATTTTTACAAACAATGGGTCCGCGAAGTCGACGCCTGTGTTTCGAAGGCTCTATATAGCTTCAACCTCTCTTTGGCAAGGGTGCAAATGACTGCGCTCCAGGTTTCGCCTTATAAACCGCTTACAAACTCCACAATTATTTATCGTCGTCTTAATTAGTTGTCGGGCTTTTACTATCCAAAACCTTTCTTTACTCTGACCAAGGTACTTACTGACGCCTGCATGTAATAATTGTTCGTGCGCTTTCCTAACGATGAGTTTAGATAAATAAGACAATTTAGGTAAAATATTCGGGAACTCAGCTTCATATCCCAAGTCTGCTTCAAGAATTCTTGTCCTGGCCCGAAGTATGCCGTGACTGTCTATAAACGGATCCAAGTCATTTAGAGTGGATGAGCGTATTGATTTGTGATCGGCCCACTTAATAAATTGACCCAAAATAATTCTGCTTGTTGAATTTCCCTTGCATATATGTATGTTTAAGCTAGAGTATTGGCCTCCTTGTCGAATGGCAAAGCGGAGGACATAGGCTGTTACACGCAAAAGTCTGTCATAACGGCTAATCGATTGGAACATTTGTTTTCGTGTATGTAGTTACCTGGCGCTCCTCATCTGGTAGCATAAGACTGATTAGTGATAAAGTATCGCATTGCCCGGGGTTTTGATGAGGCCAATTGTCCATTTCACTTGAAAGCCAAGTAGGTCCATTGAGCCACAATGTGGATTCAACGAGTTTATCGGGACAACTCCACGGGTGTAACATATCCGCCGGGTTTTGATCTCCAGGGCAAAATTTCCATACAGCATTTCCGGTAAGGTTCTTTTTGACTTAAGACGCTTTCCCTCTACTATCAAAACGTGAGGGGTATCAGATCCAAAACCCGCGATGTATTTCCGTCAACTGCGGCTAGTGATTTCGATATAATCGCTTTCACTGAAACATGGTTACATAGTGGGATTCTATAATGCCGAAATTTTTGATTCTTATTTCAAGTTTTTCGGAAGGATAGGTTATACTGACTCGGAGGCTCGCGGAGGTGGTGTACTACTTGCATATAGTAACCTTCTCAATTGTTGCTTATTAACGCTTCCTAGCTTCTCAACTCTTTGGACATTGAGATTATTGCTCTTAAAATTTCCCTTGTACACAATAACCTTTTCGTTATTTGCTTGTTTATCCCACCAGATATATTCAGTACTCTTGATGACAGAGCCCAAAACCTCTATGATATCTTAATCTCTTGTACTAATCATATCCATGATATGATGGACTCTAAGGACGAGCCTCTACTTTTAGGTGACTTTAATTTATTGTAATGGTCATGATAATGTTAACATGCAAAGGATTTACGATAGATACCTCTTGGAGGTTGTTGCAGGAGAATTAATAATTTTCTGAGGGGCTTTGCGATCAATTAGTTTTAACTTTTCCAAAAAAAAAAAGCTTATACAGAGGCTCTGTTCGTCTGTGACCTTCTTTCATCTCTGAAAGTACTGTCGCTACAGACTTGGCCATATCTCAAATTGTAGCTCTTTATCAGAGACCTTAATGGTCTGGTAATTCCCAACCCGAAGTAGATATATTTAACGACAAAAAAGAGATTTCTAATAGAGTACATATGTTATATTTGTAGCCTAGAGCCAAGGCGCTAGAATCCTATCCCGCGGAACCAAGTTCAATCCTCGGCCGCGCAATGCTGAAATATATTTTTTTTTTTACTTCGATGGAACATGTTTTGAATCTATCACTAAATTATATTATTTAATAATGATACTCAGGAGAACATACACATTTACTTAATTAAAAGTGAAAAAATATCATTTTCTTGATTTTTGCATTGGGGAAAAATGATATAAAAGAAGACGAATTATTATGCAGCCCTATTTTTAAACTTCCATATTTGGTTGACATTTTTCAAAAATTGAGTGATTTAAATAAATCAATGCAAGGACCACACACTTTCTTATTTTAATTTCTGTATAAATTTATTTATTGTGTTATTTTTAATTTTTTCAACTTTACAAATATTTTTAATCTACCTACCTATTTGTATTTTTTTTTATTTTATAGTCTGCAAATTTTTATATTTTATTTGGGAGCGTAAGGGTTTTTTTTTGTAACAGGGGGAGGGGGCGCAAGATCATAAAGTATGGAAACCACCGCCTCAAACAATAAGATATTGAAAAATATCGCAATGTTCGATCAAGGATTTAAGAATTTTAAAAAAGGGAGGCCAGAGAAAAATAAGCTAGTGAGAAAAAGTGAAGTGATCTTGAGAGAGGACCGTGTATTTTTAAGAAGTTGGTTTTGCTAAAGGGGTTTCTTTACAAAAGTGACCGGGTTGAAAAAAGATATACTGCAAAGAGGGTTGCACCAAAGGATTACTTTATAACACTAGTGTTGCAACTCTCGCACTGTCGCTTCTGCCCTATGGCGAGAGTAGCGCGACAGTAAAAAATTCCCAGTCTCGTCGAGACAACACTATCGAATGCGAGCTGTCGCGCTCTCGCTCGATCTCGCGGGTTCTCCCAGTCGGTTAATTTTTTTCCCGGATCGTTGCGGGATATCCCGCTTCTATAGGAAGTAGAGTTTTATATTTTCGACGGTAATATATTTATGAGCTGAACAACCCCAGTTTTCCAGAGTTTAAAAGTGCCAGTAAATCCCTAACACGCCGGCGAGAGCGCTTACTCACCCTTCTAAACATTCCATTGTCTCATCGAGAGAAGCGTCCCTAATCTAGTCACCCAACTCTCACGGAGACACTGGGTGGTGTGAACATTCTGAGTGGATGCTCTTGAGAAGGGTATGTCGTCCAGAGTGAACTCTAATTAGGAGGGAATAAAAATTCTCTTAAATGTTAATTTTATGTTAAATTTTGATATCCTTGTAGCTTTGAGCATATTAATATTATCCCAAGAATTCAAGAACTTGTACATAAAATGCAAGCTCAAAAATCTCATTGATCCAAACTCAATTTTTATACTAAAAATTATGTTTTAAATTATAACACTATAAATTAATACTATTTTTTAAATTTTCGATTACTTATGTTAATTAAATGTTTCGATTAATGTTCATTCCCGAGTAAAAATAAATAATGGCCTTACAACGATCGAACTCCAAACGTGATTGAAACATAGTGAGTCAAAATTCTTAAGCGGGCCAATAAACATCGACTATTAGATTTTAATATATCTATTAACATATTTTGGTAGCTTTATAGGTTAAAAGTAATACCCTAAAACGGTTTTTGAAAATTTGAATTTTTCAAAAATTTATGGGCGATTGAAAATTTCGGGTACTTTTTTTTTAAATACTCAATATCTCAGCGAATAATTACTGGATTTCAATGAAAATTGGACTGTATGTTAAGGAACAGAAGAGGAACAAAAAAATAATTCACATAAAAAAATATATAATTTGTTTATAAATAATTAATTTTACAATAAACAAATGGTAATTTAACTAACTTCTTGGTGCTGTAGAAGAATTTTTTTTTTTTCAAAATTCGTTAAACTATCAACTAAATGACTGCACAAAAAAATTTTAGTTGCTTGCATTTGAGGAGCTCAGGAGAACATAACCGAACTTGTCAAAAAAAAACTCCCTTGAATTTTCATCGTTTTTTAACATCCACAATCACATTAGTTCATTTGTTAGGGGTTTTGACCTCTAACTAAATGTTAATCATAAATTTTTAACTTCCCAGTATAGGAAGTTATTGTAATCGGTCCGAAAATCGAAATCGAAATTTCAACGTATTTTCATCTTTCAAGGTCCCAGGAGCATTTTAAGCAAAAAATTGGGGAGGAAGTATGTGTGTGGTGTGTGTGTGTATGTGCGTACGGATGTGGTCATTTTTTCCTGCACGATATCGCGCGAACCAAAACTGATATCGATTTCGTTGAGGTGTCGTTCGAAGCGTATCAACCGAAATATGATCTGAAAAGATTTACATGAAATTCGGTCCAGCCGTTTTTTTTGATTAAGCGACATAAGTGATTTTTGTACCTGCACCATATCGCCCGAACCACGAAACATATTGACTTACTTGAGGTGCCGTTCGAAGCGTATTAGCGACAATATAATCTGAAAAGATTTTTATAATATTCGGTCCAGCGGTTTTTTGGTTTAAATGACTTAAGTGATTGTTGTACCTGCACGATATCCCGCGAACTATAAAAGATATCGACTTAGTTGACGTGCCGTTCGAAGAGTATTAACCAAAATATTATCTGAAAAGATTTTCATAAAATTCGGTCGAGCCGTTTTTTTGTTAAGCAGCGTAAGTGATTTTTGTACCTGGACGATATGGCCCGAACCATAAAAGATATTGACTTACTTGAGGTGGCGTTCGAAGCGTATTAGCGACAATATAATCTGAAAAGATTTTTATAATATTCCGTCCAGCGGTTTTTTGGTTTAAATGACTTAAGTGATTTTTTGTACCTGCACGATACCGCGCGAACTAAAAACTATTTCGACTTCATTGAGGTGCCGAAAAACATTAACACATCAATTTTATATTCATTTTCGTCATCCTAATCTTGTAGCTGCGCACATTTAGTTTGACATTTTAGCGGAAATATTGATAAACAATTGTGACAAATTCTCAGTATTATACATATATTTTATATTGCCTATTGTTCATTTATTATTAAAATATCCAATCATAATATTCAACATCCATCATACTGGGAAGTTGATCGTGTGGACCGAACGGGTCGAACCCACATCCCAACTAGTTATTAAAATATCCAATCATAATATTCCACATCCATCATACTGGGAAGTTGATCGTGTGGACCGAGAGGGTCGAACCCAGATCCCAACTAGTTTTTTTTTTTTTTTAAATAGTTTTTAGTGAGTAGAATATGTTAAAAAACAGAGGAAAAAACACTTATGTACGCGCAGTAGAAGTTATTCTTCTTTGGCGTGATTTTAAGACTAATTTTTAATTTGCATACAAATAAAATATTGGATTCTTTTTATTTTCATGCTTTGGCAGGGGAAGCATTATGATGCCGACACGTTCCAGCCTGTCGGTTATACCGGATTCTAATCCTAACTAAAATCATCTACTAGTCGACTCATTTGTTCTAACTACAATGGTCTTAAGACGGGCTTTAAGAGCCAGATCTCTTAAAGCTGCCTAATTTTCCTTCAAAACCTAATGAATGTTAAGCTTTATATGCGTCGCCAGCTTGATTTGCTTTTATCTACCTGATAATGCTGCTGGTATTTTTAAGCCTTACTCTCTTTATTTGGTTTCATTCCGCCTTAGCTTCTGATTGAGGATATTTAGCTTTTCCTCCAGTTTATTCCATAGATCACACGATCACATTTAGGAATGCCGGGCATTGCGTGGACTCGTCCGAACCGACGGAGGTATGCCCTCGTAACTCACCTCTCCAAACTCTCTCGTAACCCACGTTTGTTATGAGCCTGTGGGTTTATGGACCTGGGCGTATTGTGTATGTAGGTAACAGGTGTGAGCAATATCCCAATATTCTTCGATTTTTTAGCAAAGTCCCAATATTTTAGCATTTTGGTCATATTTTAAAACTACATATCTTCTAAACGAAGTCACTCAAGTTTTCCTGTCCTGGATAACATAAGAAAGAATACACATTTACCTAAAAAATGAACCGAATTACGATAGGTTGTGATCGAGAATTCTCAATTCTCGATTTCTTGAGAATTCTCAACAACATACAATTTCTCGATTCTCGAGAATTTATTTCATTTCTCGAAAAAAAAAAAAAAAAAAATTATTTAAATCAAATTAATTTTAAACTACGGAGAAAGAGGAACTGCTCTTTTTTTTAATGTCGATTGTTTACTAGATTGATTATCATTTTAATATAGAAAACAATCAATATTTCGTAAAAACATCGTTAAACGGAAAATATTTATTTTTAAATTTTATTCTGATCGAAGTAGGCTTTTGTGTTGTGAACAATTTGAAATTTGTGCGTAGGTTGTTCTGTTCACTGGTTCAGTCATTGTTGATTATTCATTCGTAGTTTTGAAACGTCAAGTGCATAAGTGTAAGATATAAGTAAGATTAAAGCAGTTAAGTAAGATTAAAGCAGTTAAGTAAGATTAAAGCAGTACTAAAATTTCTTTTTTAAACGTAAGTACATTCAGAAAATAAATATTTACTGGCTGTTTTAAAATAATTAAACAATTTAATTTTAATATCAGTTTTTAAGCTTTAAAATGGACCAGACACATTACGAAAATTGTTGGCAACATTTAAAAAAAAAAACTGGGGATAAAGATATAGCTGTTTGTAATATCTGCAAAAAATCTATATCGTGCAAATCGCAAACAACTGGGCTTCATCGTCATTTAACCGGTCATCATAGCATGCAGAGGGTAGCAAAGGCAACTGCAGGCAGTTCAAAAAGCCATAACTCTTTAAAATCACCAACGCTTGACAAATTTGTGATTGTCACGAATGCAAATAATGATATTGAAACATTGAAAGAAATTGTGGCTAAATTAGCAGCCAAAGATGGTTTCAGTATTTTGGGTATAACTAAAAGCGAGTTCATTCGTAAAAGTATAAAAAAGCAGGGATTTTCATTGCCACAGCAGCCGTCGGATGTTATGAATTTGGTGTACAAGTATTATTGCGTAGTGAAAGATAAACTAGTTTTTAAAATTAAATCGCTAAAAGACCAGAATCACAAATTTAGTTTGTCTATTGATGAATGGACCAGTTTCAAAAACAGACGATACATGAATGTCCACTTATACTTCGGAACATTAGATTCAGCTAATTTAGGATTAATCCCAGTAACAGGAAGCTGCTCTGCTGAAAAAATTATAAAAATGGTGAATCCTAAATTAGAATCTTTTGGTATAAGTTTGTCCAAAGATATTGCGGCAACTACATCAGACGGTGCGAGCGTTATGGTAAAATATTGGAAATTATCACCTGCTCATTTACAAATGTCCTATAATCACGCTATCCATTTGGCGATTATGTCGGTTCTATACGCATCTAAAACAGAAAATATAGAAACCAGCGATAACGAAAATTCTACTTGTGGTCCAAATGAAGGTGATTTATTTAATAGCAATTTTCTGGAACAGCATGTAATTACTTCAAGTGGTTTGATGATCAATCCCAATCCCGACATAAATATTAATAACACTATTCAGAACATTCGAAAAGTTGTTAAACTTTTCAAGAAATCACCGGTAAGAAATAGCGTCTTGCAAAATTACGTTAAAGCCGCAGAACAAAAGGAGTTATCGTTATTGTTGGATTGTAAGACTAGGTGGAATACATTAGAGTCAATGGTAGAACGATTTCTTCGTATAGTTGATCCTATAAAAAAGGCTTTAGAAGATCTTAATATGGATTATCTATTGACCATTGATATTTCTAACGCCAGAAATATTTTGGATATTTTGAAGCCTGCCCGAATAGCAATAGAAGCGTTAAGTCGTAATGATACTACCTTATTGACTGCGGAAGGAATCCTAAAATTTCTTTTTCAAGCACTAGAAAAGAATCGTTCTGTTGCTTTGAAGCTGCTTGAAGAACTAAAAGTTCGTATAGGAAAAAGAAGGGACAAATCATTAGTGTCTCTTCTTAAATTTTTACAGGACCCATCCTCTTTACAAAATGTGGAAGATGAATTTTTTAGCATGTCCAGTAAAAATGAAATCACCAAATCGGCTAAAAACTTGATGGTAAGGCTTCTTCCTATATCACCTGGTGAATCGCCTGATAATAGAAATATTATTGTTGAGATACCTGCAGAGAAAGCACAAACAATGGATGTGGAATATTGCGAATTAGGATCGAATAATATGAACCAGCAGGATATGAACAATACTAATGAAGAAATTCTTAAAAAGCAGTTGGAAAATTTTATTCGTGAAAGCAGCAAATCTACTCAGATATCTGATGGAGACTTCACAACGTTATCGAGAGAAATTACGATTTTTTCTATCAATGGCCAACTTACGCCAAACTTAGCGTTGTTGCAAGCAGCATTACAAACGATAAAACCAACTTCAACGCAAAACGAAAGAAATTTTTCAACTGCAGGAAATTTCGTTTCCAAAAAAAGAACAAGCCTCTCAGATCGATCAATAGATAGTCTCTGCTTTTTGAAGCACCATTTTTTGAATAAAAATTAAAATATCTATTTATGTATTAAAACTTAAAAAATGTAACGTACAGAATACAAATTTCAATAAAAATTAATTATTTTTCATTACATGTTTCTTTATTTTTTCAAAATTTATCTAATTTCTTTTAATTATCAAAATTTCTCGAAAATTCTCGAGAATTCTCAAGAAAGCCAATATTTTTTTCTAAATTTCTCGAGAAGTTTCATTTATTGGGAAATCACAACCTCTTCTATGATAATTAGTTTAGGAGTTATTCAAGTTTAAGTAACTGATAATTTTAGTCACGTAGTCCAACAGAGGGTTTATTGAACGTCTGATGACCGTATACAAGTTACGAATTAGGGGATATGAGTATTTTATAATATCATTTTTTGTCGATAATGGCTTGATCTACACACTTTGTAAACAGTATTTTATGATAGGACTTGCCGTTTAAGAGATATTAGCCAAAAACAGAATTTTCTGTATTTAGGGGGCTGTTTTTAGGGCTAGCGTACAACCAATTTTCCGAAACGAAACGAAAAAAAAATTATGATTAACATTTAGTTTTAGAGGTCGAAACCCCTAACAAATGAACTAATTGTTATTGTGGATGTTAAAAAACGATGAAAATTCAAGGGAGTTTTTTTGGACAAGTTTGGTTATGTTCTCCCGAACTCCTCGAATGCAAGCAACGCGTAGTTATTGCGTGTGAGAGTACTAAAATTTTTTTGTGCAGTCATTTAGTTGATAGTTTAACGAATATTTTTTGGAAAAAAAATTTCTCCTACAGCGCCGAGAAGTTAGTTAAATTACCATTTGTTTATTGTAAAATTAATTATTTATAAACAAATTATATATATTTTTTTATGTGAATTATTTTTTTTTCGTTCCTCTTCTGTTCCTTAACATACAGTCCAATATTCATTGAAATCCAGTAATTATTCGCTAAGATATTGTAATTTTAAAAAAAAGTACCCGAAATTTTCAATCGCCCATAAACTTTTGAAAAAATCAAATTTTCAAAAACCGTTTTAGGGTATTACTTTTAACCTATAAAGCTACCGAAATATGTTAATAGATATATTAAAATCTAATATAGTCGGTTTTTAGTGGCCCGCTTAAGAAATTTTGACTCAGTCCTCGGCCATATGAAGGGCATCAAAAGGCTCGTTGCAGGACAATACCGACGGATATACGTTTGTATATGATTCAACAAAAAAAAATTATATACATCCTATCAGACGGGTTTATCAGATGCATACACAAACAATCGTAATCTCCTCATTCTCTTTATATTCAAGGGCGACACCAGGAAAAACTATAAGTTAAATTAGTGCAATTTTACTATTCAACAAAGAAATCATCTCGGGGGTAATTGGACTTTCGCAGCAAAAATCAACGGGCGAGCTCGTTCCTCTTAGGAATCAATGATCTTGTAGGGTGAATCGCATGGGCCATTCATTGTACATAACGAAAATGTTCAAGTCCCCAGAAAACAAATTCAACAATAGGAATAGGTACATTTGGTGCAGATTTTTTTTTTTTATGTGAAAGACTAGAGACACAGGAAAGGCTCTTTATACTGTTACAATCTATTTTCTTCTTATAGAATGCAATGTCGAACAGCAGTTCTAGTCGGGGAGGAAGGAACTGCCACAACCTTCCCTCGATATTATTTTAGTCCACCTACTCCCAACCATTGCTATCGCGACTTTGACATCGGGGCATCGAGAAAGAACTCGCTGGAGTGTTATGCCTCCTGAAACGAGTGGAATCTCAAAGCAAGGCTATGACAGAATGAATCAGGAATGTAAAGAGGGGAGAAGAAAGAAGGAAAGTTATGTGGGTGGGAAAGTGGAAAAGGCGAAGGACCGTGGGCCTGGCCGGGATTCGAACCCGGAACCTCTGGGATAGCAGTCAGGCGCCTTACCCCTAGACTACCGAGGCCCCCTAATTCCTTTTCCCGTAGAATGCCCGCGTGCACATCTTAATTCTTGGCCATTTAAATCTTTTGGTCAAGTTTGGCCATCATGCGATCGAATGTGGTCCCATTAAAAATGGGTACAAATTCTACGGCCGTCAATCCCCCTTAAAAAGCCGAGCGGCCGTGATTTGCCCGTCATAAGCCCATTTTTTATTTTATTCTTTATTTTTTTTTTTTATTTTTTAACCTTGGAGTCCCTGCTAATAATAATGAAATGAAGGTTTTCCTGGTCAAAAAAGGTTGGAAGCCATTGGTGTATATGATCCGCATCAAGTTGGATCTTTTTCAGTTACTTCTGGAACAGAACGGGCAGGTTTATTTAATTGGCAAGTGCACGCTAATCACCATAAAAGGGTTGTCGAGAAAAGAGAAAAAAATCTGCAAAAGTACGCAACCTCCCTCCCTCGCTACAGGCACGAAAATTTAAAAATTTGTTCGCTAGAGGCATGAACATTTATAAATGCATCCGCATCGGCATAGACCTTTCTAAACGCGAGTGTTGTTTTACAAAGAAATCCCCCAGCGAAGCACTAACCAATACTATTTGACATACGCAATAGAACGAGAACCGTTCTATTGAGCTATTGGCACCTTTTATGGTCACCAAGATAATTGCCCTTTTTCTTGGTCTTATACAATATTTTAAAGCCATACAGGCGATTGCGCGCTTGCGAGTTTTATTCCCGAGTAAAAATATAACTCGCTTGAACCTAGCATACGCACTTCCGCCACGAGCATGCATGCCCTGCTACCCAGCTGCATGTTAGCTGTGGGCGAGTTTCATTTTACTCGTGTTTGACACTGTTCGTGCGTGCCAGCTGCGGGCGTGTCCTATGTTTACTCAAACGTACATGCTAGCTTATTTTTATTCGGGATTCGCAAAGAGTTGCTGCTGTATAAGGTCATTTTCATGAAATGTTTGATTTAGTACATCAAAAACGTGTTTGAAACCCAACCTTTTTGTCCAGGTGTGATGGTCCTCTACTGTATTATAGAGTATTTCCCGCATTCGTCGTGTATTAAGTCTAGTCCCTTTCTTTATATTGTTCTAAAAACCGTACAAATGAATTCTATTGGAGACAGCTACAACGTCCGAACATGGCAGAAACTAAGTCTCTAAAACTCGTGCCTTCAACTAAGAGAAACAAAAAATGTGCATAGGTACATCCGTACATCTCTAATGTCAAGTGTCACAATCCTATTTAGAACTTTTTTTATTACAACAGCTATTTTCAAAAGTTCACGCAACTAGTTTATTATATTCCTAGTTAAGGATGAAGAATAAATTAGGACAATTAAAAACCAAATATTTTAACATATTCACCAATACCACAGAATGTTTCAGGTTTCATAGAACACATTAAATATATGAATGCACTTAATTTGTGAAAAGCGTATTACGCACAGGAAAGAACTCTCCAGGTGTTTCATATGACCCGGAACTTGAAGACACCGTCATATAATAGATTTATGACAATAGCTTCCTGTAGAACAATGCATAGTGCATCAAAGCCACGGAATGCAGCCCCACATATTTTTTATCAGGCTCTGCTATTAATATCCTCCACTTGTACTAATTCTGTTTTTCGTTTGAAAAACATTTCATAAATCATTCATTGAACTCTATAAACGTTTTCCCACCAACCACTTCAGACGGGGAAATTCAGAATGGAAATAATTCGACAATTAATTCACTTCAGTCAACGAGATTTTGCCATACAACGAATTTTGGATCTGTTTTATTTCTGTACCCGAAATAAAGTGAGGATCGGTAATAAATAACACAAGAAATCCAGCACATACTTAATGTGCCTTCATAACCATGTTATTACCGAACCAAAGAAACGTGACATAGAAAAAGTGTATCTTTAAAAGCGCGCTATAAATAAGAAATTGCGGCAACATCAATAGAAAGTCGATAAATGTTTGCTTCGATGGTTTTGATATGTAAGTCCCTCTACCTTAAGCGCTGCACGTGTATCATGTACGCTTGCTTCTAAAAGAAATATGTTTTTTTACATCCCGCGTTTTTATGCTAGAAAAATGAATCATAAACGTAGATATAAAAGCATCGAAGAACGCATGGCTGGATTTGTCGGAAGTTTTTTTTAAACAAAACTCATTGGCAACATTCGTAAATGGGTTTAACAAATACCTGGAATACCTCTGTCTAAGTTCATTTACATAATTCACAAACAGTCCGTATCTAGTTAATAAATGAACATTCCTAAAAGCTTCTCTGCCGTAAGTAGTTGAGCGAATTTCCATCGGACTTTGTTCATTAAATTTGATGACGATAACTTCCGCCATTAATTATGCATCGGGGTTCGTCTTTTCGAGATTATTTATTTGCCGGATCTTATTTTTAACCAATCCTCGCATTTCCAATGACATGAAGAAAGTACTCGTATGGCAACGTAATGGTTCTATTTTTGCGTGACTTTGCTCTCTTGAAGATTTTCTTTGAAGGTATTTGCTTTTTCTTGAAAGTATTAGCAGCGAGCAATAATAACATATAATAATAATAATTATTAATATAAATATAAATATAAATAATAATTATTATTGCTCGCTGGTATTAGTCTAAGCTCCCATGACAAAAAAGGTACCTCATCGAACACCTCAAAAGTATAAAGTGAGAGTGGCTGAAATACATATAAAAAACATGTTACGCCCGCCAGACTAGTAAAAATATGTTAATTGTTATTTTTTATGAATTTTTGAATTTAGCTAAAAATTAATGATTGCGGGTTGCCATCTTTCCCAGCTGCTTTACCATTGGCCATCGCATGAATTGGTTACTATTTCCGTCTTGGATGGGGCCCAGGTGGTGATTCTTATTGGCTGTGCATTGTTGCTGTTTTCCTGAGGTTCCTGTGTAAGTGTACCATTCAGGGCGGCGAAGAAGTAATCTCTCCATCTTTGGAGTTGCTCTCCGTCGCTGCACAGCAGCCTTCCATCCGCACTCTTAACGGCATGCTTTTTAGTAGAGTGCTTTCCCGAGAGCTGTTTAGTGATTTGGTACAGCACCTTACTGTTGCCTGTGTTTGCCGCGTTTTCCGCTTTTTCTGCGAGCTCATTTATCTGCTGCCTTTTATGACGCCGGGCACTTCTCTTAACCTCCCTATGTAATTGGGAGTATTCCCGTTCAAGTTGGTGACGTCTTTCCGGGTCGTTTGTAGAGTTTACGTTATTCGTTATTCTTTCTATTATGAGCGACTTAATTTTTGCAGTAAACCAAGGTTTAGACTTAGCTGATAGAGTTTTACTCCTCCGAGGCACAAACTCATCGTACAAATCAAGGAATAACCTATTAAACTCTGTAATTTTGTCATCGACGTCGGTCACTGTGAAGATGTGGACCCAAGGTAGACAAAGACATCTCTGAGAAAGACGTTCCCGGTACGTTCGATATTGGAGAAATCGCGAAAAGTAATCCTTTTCAAAGGCGGAGGGTCTACATTAAAGCTGTGGGACACGAATAGAATGTCATGGTCCAAATAACTTGGCGGAGAGTTTTGGTTTTGAAATATAATAGATGTGATATCGTTAGTAAAAAATAACTCAAGCAGAGAGGGAGTCTTACAATTAAAATATTTAGGAAGTTCATTAATAGCAGATAAACCGAGGGAATTCATAGTGTACCTAAATGTATTTTGGAGGACAGTCTGTTTTATTAAATTAACGTTGAAGTCGCCTCCTACCAGAATGTAGATACCGGACAGGTGCTCTATGCTTTCGATGAGCTCTGTAGTGTTAGTGGGATTAAAAACACCCGGGGGAGAATACACACAGGCAACGAGGAGTTTGTCGACATCATTAGAAACCTCGACGCAAAGAAATTCAATTCCAGGTTGTTTGGAGAATCCGACAATTTTAGAATTTAAATTATCGTGTAAGTAAATGCCCCCCCCCCCCGCCGACGCGTCCTTGCCAATCATTGCGGAATAACTTGTAACCATCAATGGATACGGTAGAGGAAGGAATAAAACAATTAAGCCAACTTTCGCAGATGAATAAAGCATGCACAATATAAAGAAACAACTAAAAAAAAAAACAATGAACCTTAGATAGTTGCTCCAGTGTCTCGATTGACGGGCATTGCAGCTGAGAAGCATCACGTACAACTATTATGAGCGTTAAACGAGGTATGCCTATACTGTCTTACTACCAATCAAACTTGAGGCATTTTTCCATCTGTGTCCGTAGTCGGTGTAAAACTAATGCCTGATCCACTTTTTAACATTTTAGGTGTAACATTAGTCAAGGATCTGCCATGACCACATATTCAAAATTGCCAACAAGAACCCCAGGGTCTGGGATTTCTTAAGAGATCCTTAATTTGTCTTACAGCCCAAGGCTCTGCCTGTAATATATAAATCCTAGATTCGACTTCTCTGCGAATACTACTCCTTGATACAACCACTACGGCGTCGTCCTGCCATCGCCGGGTTCGCATATCAATTATACCACTAACATTATCGCTCTCTTTTTAAATGTGCAAAGACAGAACTACTTGGGCCTAGATGAGCCGAAACACATAAATATGTAGCCTCAGTAGCCTCGGGAATTTCGGAAGTAAGGCGCCTGGTTACCATCCCAGAGGTCTCGGGTTCGAATCCCGGCAGCCCAACGGTCCTTCGCCTTTCCCACTTTCCCAACCTACATAACTTTCTTTCATTCTTCTTCCATCTTTACATTCCTGATTCCTCTTGTCATAGCCTTCCCTAGCGCTTCTTCCTTGGTTGGTTGATGAGATTCAACGTTTCAGGAGGCATAACACTCCAGCAAGTTGCTTCTCTTGTTTTTCCGATATTAGAGCCGCGATTGTAATAGGTGGAATAAAATATCGCGGCTTGGTTTGGTTGTAGCAGTTCTTTCTTTCACTTCTCTCTATCTCGTCACTATCTTCCGACTAGAGCTGCTGTTCGAAATTGCGAAAAAATAGAGTGTCGACAGTACCAAGAGCTTTTCCCAACCATTCAGTTTTTTCAACCGCAAGTGAACCAGTAGCTGGTCACATACATATCTACATTATGTATATGGAAGAAAAAAAAATTCTTCATGCCAACCTAGACGGAACGAGGTCAGATAATTGTTCCAAGGAAACTTAAGAAGTTACAGTCCTAATGACGATGAGGAAAGTGGTGATCAAGAACGAAGAAATCTGTGAGAATTTATGGACTGAGGAGGTATCTCAACCAATACTTGGATATCCAGTTAAGTAATTATGCTATACATATAATTGGCACTGCTGATAAACAATTATCTTAAATCACTATCCCTTTGGGCATAACTGTTACACCCTTGACTGGATTATTTGTAATTTATTTTATAGGTAGTTTTCTTGTAAGTTTTACCTTACGATTTAGTCATTCCATTAATTACTTCATTTTGGTTTAATTCTGTTTTAGCGAATAATGCAAAGATAACGTGAAATGTAAGGAATAGGTTGGTTATTTGTGTAAAATGTTTTCTTGTTAATGTTTTCTGAATTTTTGTTTGAATTTTAAGAATGTGGTAAGAGTAAACTTTTACTCTTAGATAAAATGGCTTATATCTACTAAACCAAAAGCAGTTACATTAAAACCACCCAATAGCATTTAGTATGAAATTTTCCAAAATTTCAGATTTTGACAAAAAAAGGGTTTTTTACGTGTTTTTTACGGTGGTTGAAATTGGTTTTTTGTTAACGACTCATAACTCTGGACTTTGGTATGTTAAAACCTCGACAGATTTAGATAGGTGGGAGTATTCTGCGTAGATTGATGTCTTATTCATTAAAATATCTAATAAGGTGACAAAAATACAGGGTAATAGGTAAAACTCTACCAAAAAACAAAAAGCGTCAAATTTTGATTCATAAAAAAATTAGATTATCTCAAAAATCTCATAGATTATCTAAATAAATATAATATAAGTAGTGTGCGTAAGAAACAAGCAAAAATTTATTAATGTTAATTAATAAATATTATGGATGCAAATTATTAAACAAACAGCTCTAGTGTATTAAACAAGGACTATTATAATTAGAAAAAAATTCCTAAGTGATACAATATTAAATAGAAAAAACAGCAAACTTTTTCGATATTAGCAATTAACTCCACAGATTACCCCGCTTCCACTCACTAGAAAATGATCAACTAATTAACATTATATCAAATTAAATTATGCATTTCCCAAATATAATGAGCTTAATCCAGCGATGAAAAATACAAGGCTCGTTAATAATAAATAATCGATATATTTTTCATTAAAAATTCGATTTAAAAAACAACATCCAATTTGGAGCTACAATAAGCATTATTTATTGTATTTTGTGCACGGTATTTACGATCAAACACTTGAAAAGGACGAAAACAGGAGAGCGATTTTATATTGTAAAATAGTAAAATTACTGGAATTTCGCTTCCTCATTTAATTAAAATTGATTTTAGGATATTTCCGATAAATCGTATTTGTATGCGAGTGGAATATTTAATTCTTACACGACGTGAGTTTTTTTTTTTCTGAATAATTTTAGGGAATATTAAATTTAATTGACCATCGTCGTTCATCGTAGCTAGTTTAATTTTGAAGGGTATACTATACGTAAATTTCTATCACAATATTTTGAGAAAAAAAAGTAGTGAACAAAATGTTGCCCGTATTGTTGAATTATAGGCCAAAACAAATTTGAGTGAGACCTTATGCAACTGTAGGAAACGTGTAGTTTTTGGAATCAAAAATATTGCAATGGAAATAACTTTCGAAAAGTTCTTTCACTGCAATTATTAGCAGTACAGGTTGGTGTTCAATTAATTAATTTCTAAAGAAATAAAATAAAATAAAAAAACATCAGGACATTGGGAGGAAAAATATATATGTTATCGAGTGTATCACCATGACTGGGCTGATACAGGAACTAATTTTTTGTCCCTATCTATTTTTTTTTTTTATGTGGCAGTGCTAATCTCAGGAGTCACTCTTTGTACTACCAGTCCGTCATGTCATTTGTCATGATTGTCATGGTGCAATGTCTAGCAGTAAGCTTAGTACGGGAGGCAGGGTGGGAGAATAGGTTAAGGATTATAAAGGTACGGGGGGTATTGAAGAAGGTGGTGATGAACCCTGCGTTTGAACTCTTGGATGTTGTAGGAGCTCGGAAAAACTGACTGCGAGAGATTATTCCACAGTCGAGTTGTTCTATTTACAAACGAATTCATATCTTGTTGAGTGCGTGAAAGGGGGAGTTGCAGGTGGAGGGAATGAGACGAGTGGGCTAATCTGGTGTTGCGGGTATAGGATTGCCGTGGAGGCAGGAGAGCGTTTAGCTCGGAGGAACAGTCACTATGAAAGTAGCGATAGCATTTTGTCAGTGCAGCTACATTCCTACGGTGGCTCAAGGGGTCGATGGTGGAGCAGATGGTGTCGCCATCAATTAGTTTAAGGGCCCTTTTTTGGACCTTATCTAACCATGCTAAGGTGGTTATTGGAGCGCCGCCCCAAACGATGGAGTTATATTCGAGAAGAGGCCGAATGTAGGATTTATAAATAACAGCATCGTCTATTATAGAGGGTGTACTACATAAAGTAACAAAGCTGCCGGCTGTGGATAGGTTTAGGATAGACGAACAAACAATCGTATGGGTGTGGGCGGAGGGGATTGTCAAGGTTTAGCAAAGGCGTTCTGAAGCTTTTGCTACAGGTTTACATCATCATCCTCTATTTTTGGAACCCTATGAGATATTTTCATGAATAAGGAAGCAATCTACATATGCAGAATACTCCCGCGTATCTAAAACTAGGTAATTTTCCAAGCTTGGGGAAAAAATATTG
This sequence comes from Thereva unica, assembly GCA_949987705.1. Classification (NCBI taxonomy): domain Eukaryota; kingdom Metazoa; phylum Arthropoda; class Insecta; order Diptera; family Therevidae; genus Thereva; species Thereva unica. Next base: position 177,619,212 of record OX465281.1, on the reverse strand, counting down.
AATTACTATGTATTTTTTGGAGAAAAATGTGGTTGAAGTTGATATTTCAGTGAAAAACAAAAAAACAAAATTGCTACGTTATTCATAAAAATATGTGTTACAAATATTCATGGGGATATGTAAACCTCTAGCAAAACAACTTCAAAATACCATAACGACTAAACCGTTACGACGTCACACAGCTTAATGTTACTATCCTCGTCATAAATTTTCATTTTTTTTATGTGATAGACTAGAGACTTAGGGGAAGCCCCCTTTGTACTGTTCGACAATCTATTTTTTCCTATAGAATGTCGAACAGCAGCTCTAGCCGGAAGATGAGAAGTAGATAGAGAGAAGTAGGAAGGAGCTGCCACAACCTAGCCGCGATATATTTTTTTAATCCACCTACTTCCAAACATTTCGCGACTCTGGCATCGGGGCATTTGAGAAACAACTCGCTGGAGTGTTATGCCTCCTGAAACGAGTTGAATCTCTTCAACCAACCGATGACATGCGCTTGGTGGAGCGGAGAAGGACTAGCGAAGGCTATGACAGGAGGAATCAGGAATGTAAAGAAGGGAGAAGAAAGAAGGAAAGGCGAAGGATCGTGGGCTGGCCGGGATTCGAACCCGGGACCTCTGGGATAGTAGTCAGGCGCCTTACCCTTAGGCTACCGAGGCCCCATAGCGAGTGTGTTGTAAAGAAAAAGGTAGACTGCCATTTTGTGTTGGCCGCCATTTTGAATTTCGATTGACGTAACACAGCTAATTGTATTCAACTTGTCAAACCCTTTCATTTGATACCCATACCGATTGACTTGTAAGTAAAAAGGTCTTCTTTTCCTTCTTTACGCTCCTTTAGTCCCTCATGGGACATAGGGCGGTGACAGTTGCCCTCCAGCGGACTCTGTTTTGCGCGACAGCTCTTAGCTCCGACCAGGGTCTTCCAGTTGTTGCGGCTTCTGCTAGCAGGTTTCTCCTCCACGTTGTCATAGGCCTTCCGGCTCGACGGGATCCTTACGGATTCCAGCCAACGGCCTGTTTGGTTAGATTTTCGGTTTCGCGTCGCAAGGTGTGGCCAACCCAATTCCATTTCCTTCGCCTGATTTGGTCGTCTATCCTTTCTTGGCCGGCACACAGTCGCAATTTTGTGTTAGTTGAGATCTCCGTTGATCTCCATATGCGGAACAGGCATGCATGTGCGATTCGTGCTTTATTTCTTCTGGAACTGACGTCTTTTTGCACCACCATTTTCCGTAATAATGCCATCGAGGTAGCAGAATTTATCTACCAGCTTCCCGTCACGGTTATTCCGCGCTGTCCGTTCAATGGTGTTTGAATTTGTCCGCATTTCTTTAATTTTAGTCAGATTTAGCCTTAAGCCTGCTGGACTACTTTCTGTTGCCAAATTGTTTAACATGTTTTTCAGGTCCTGTTGTATGTGGACCAGCAAACAGATATCATCGGCGTAGTCGAGATCCTTAAGGCGGTCTAACAAACCCCATTGTATGAAAAAGATAATCCGCAATTTTTTATTGCCGTCATTTCGAATTTGAAAAGACGCTACACAGCTAATAGCATTCTACTTGGCACACCCTTTCATTTGATACCAGTACCGAACGCGTTGTAAAGAAAAAGGTAATCCCCATTTTGTGTTGGCCTGCATTTTGCGTTTGCCGCTATTTTGAATTTGGAGTGACCCCACATTTAATACCCATGTCAGTGATCGGGAAACACAATTGTAAAATTCGGCCGCCATCTTGGAGCGGCCATCTTGTTTTCGTTACAAAAATTTCATATTGCATTGTCACGCGAAAAATTTGGAGTTGTTAGGTTACATGAAAGTGGCTCAAAATCAAGTTCGAAAACCCGTAGAACGTAAAAAAAATTGTGTTTATTAATAGATTTAAAAAAAAAAAACAGTGGGTGTGTGTACTTATGTACGCGCATTAGAAGTAATACTTCTTTGGCGTGATTTTAAGACTGATTTTTAATTTGCATACAAATAACTTATTGGGTTCTTTTTATTTTCGTGCCTTGGAAGGTGGAAGCATTATTATAGTCTGTCGGTTATATCCTAACTAAAATCACCTAGTAGTCGATTCATTAGGCCTAACTACAATGGTTTTAAGACGGGCTTTAAGTTGCCTCATCAAATTCTCTTAAGACTGGCTAATTTTCTGTCAAAACGTAATTAATCCTAAGCTTTATATGCGCCGCCAACTGGATAAGCTTGTATCTACCTAATAATGCTGCTAGTATTTCTAAACTTTACTCTCTTCCTTTTGGTTTCTTTGCGCCTTAGCTTCTGAATGAGGATATTTAGCTTCTCCTCCACTTTATTTCATAGATCACACGATCGTACCATTATAGTGTATGACGTTCGTTGCTCTTAGCTGTGTCTTTAGCTGTCGGTTACAGCGCAGCAGTTTGCTCGTTTGATACTTGTTTCAACAATTAGATTTTTGATTTGGAGTAATGTATACTGCTATTTACAAGAACTTGTAAATTTAGACTGTTTCACAGAGATAACCTCTCAACCGTTCAAAATTGAATCTGGAGTCCCCCAAAGCTCCATTCTAGGCCCCAAGAGCTTTTCAATATATTTATATACGACTTCCCCACAAAATTCCCCTCCTTAACACAACTTGCATACAATACTCTGACGATACCCTTGTTTGGGATACAAGTGTCTCACTTATTAAAGCCACGGAAGAATTTCAAACACATGTCAGCAATATAATAAATTACCTAGATAGATGGATCATAGAAATTAATCAGGGGAAAAGTTTAATAACCTGTTTCAGGATTCCTTCAGGTAAAGGACATAGAAACGCGCCGCGGGAATCAAAACTTTGCAAAATAACCATTAATTGTCTCACAATTAAACCCAAATATTTTATGAAGTACCTGGGAGGCAAGATGCATTACAGATTCAAGTGGAACCCACACGTAAGACTCAAACTGAAAAACGCCCGTAAAATAGTAGCAAGACTAAAGCCGTTAATTGATTCTAAAACGCTTCCAGACTTCGCAAACTAATCATGCACCCGAATGAATTGGTAAGAAAAATAGCTAGTGAAGGCATTGTGAAAGTGGCAGAGTTAGCGAGCAAACTCACGTCAAACAAAATATAAATGAATAGTAAACTTGAATTACATAAAAACATCAGCCTACGGGCGAACTAGAAATTAAGTATACTGGTAAAATAGCTCTGAAAAATGTAAGCTAATATGCTTGTGCCTTAAACACTACGAATCTTCCTATGCCCACGAAAAACCCTACTTACGCTTGGCTGATGAATCCAACATGAAATTTATTTTCCTCCATAGCCTCGTCATACAAACCCCATCACCCATCGACATCGTGAATCGGCACGAATTTTCTTATGCCCATAATAGTGATAATCCCAGTGCACATGAAGAATGGGAGTTAAAATGTTTGCCCTCTATTGCCTCCACCCCGTTGCCCATATCTTCCGCGCGGCGCCTTCTCGGATTCCTGTGTTGCGCGTTCCTGTGTTGCGAATTCCTCAAAATTTACTCTCATAATATTTTCAAAACGCGTACTAAACTAATCAAAATTTCGAAAAAGGGAAACTTTTAGTCACCTGTTGGGGTATCCTTACATTAACAAAAAAAAAAAACAGATTTCTTTCTCTTCTAGTTTGGCTCAAACGCGTGACAGTAGGCACAAACAGCCACAGACACACAGCCACACACTTTATTTTATTAATATATGTAGATAGAAGATAGATTGGCCCCCACGGTATTAATAGTAGACCAACAGGCAAAAGAAAGAGTTGAAGAAATAGATTAATGGATGTTGTAAGAGCAGATAAACGAAAACCATGTATATAACCAACTGAAAAGAAGTAGAAGACGTAGATATGAGTGAAATTAGAGACTTGAGTAGACCAGAGTCATGCAAGGGCCTCAGTGATAATTACGAGAAAAATACTTCTTTTAAAAGTTAAAATTCAATAATATAGTGCAGTACTGCATCACATACTGAGTTTTTATACGCTTTATTTAAAAATATAAACCACAAAGTTTCCTGGAAAGAAGGAAACCTTGTTAAGAAACTACCGCAACCAATACCCTAACGACCATGGTATTACTAATACCTTCTATTTATAATCCGGTTTTAGCTTCATTCCGAATTTTTAGCATAATCACAAAAATAACTATATAGAATAAATTTATGAAGAACTTTTACTGCATATCTTTTTCTTGCAATCACAAGAACTAATTTTAAATGTGTTTACTTTCTTTTATTATTATTTTATTAATAATTTTAATGAAACTTTTTCTATTAACTAAGTGTTTCAATATCATATTGAAAAAAAAAAAACTAACTTTGTGCTGGACATTTAAGATGCAGAAAATTTCAATACTACCCTTTCAGATGAAATTTTAAAACAAGGAAAAGGAACAATGAACTTAGATTTTACTATGCAAGGCAAATTAGGGGGCGAACGGCTAAGAAAGGCCTCGGAAAGTGGTGGCACCCGATTTGTCACTTCTGTCAAGACCCGAGAAAAGTCACTGCAGACGAACACCTAGCAGACCTGTTAGCAAGTCCTAATCCCACCTCCCCGGGGTGTCCCTGGGGTACTTCTTCGGAAGGAGCTAACAGGAGACAGGCGAATGGCTAGCTCTCTGCGCCACAAAACAGAGTTTTAAGTCGGTTGGGCTGTGGGTTAGCAACCCGCTCCCATAAAAAACAACATTCCCACGAATCGGCAAACAATGCCTCGGAACCGGACGGACAACACGACGACGACCTTTGCTTTTCGAACAAGGAAACGAATCGGATCATGGAATGTGAGAACACTGCTGGCTGAGGGACGGCTGGATGAAGTCCTCAACGAGATGAATCGATATAAAATCAAGATCATGGGACTTAGCGAGACCAGATGGCCCGATGCGGGAGAACATATCTGCCCAAACGGTGAGTCCTTCTTATATTCTGGTAGAAACGAAACTGAAAGCCGTAGGAGTGGCGTTGGCGTAATACTCACCAAAGAAGCCAGGTCCAGCCTCATTAGCTGGTCACCAGTTTCTGAGAGGATTATTACCGTGCGCCTGCGTACCAGACTAAGAAGTACTACGGTAGTCCAATGCTATGCTCCAACTGAAGACGCAGAAGATGACATCAAGGACGAGTTCTATATGCGACTGAATGAGGTTTTTCGCTCTATTCCAAGGGGAGACATCATTGTTTTAATGGGTGACTTAAACGCACAGATCGGCCGTGACAACACCGGCCTTGAATACACAATTGGAAACCAAGGCCTAAGTAAAGTTACCAATAACAATGGTGAGCTTTTCGTTGACTTTTGTAGCTCCCACCAACTCATGGTAGGTGGAACTTACTTTTGTCACAAGACGATACACAAAGAGACCTGGGTATCGCCCGATGGTAGAACGAGAAATCAGATAGATCACGTGGCCGTCAGCCGCAGATGGAGAACTATTCTTGAGGATGTCAGGAGTTTCATTGGAGCGGATACTGGAAGCGACCACCATTTGGTTGTAGCAACTATTCGCCTTAAAATCGCCGCAATCAGAAACGTGCAACATGATGCTAGAACCCGTAGACGGTTTAACGTAGACCTTCTGCGGGAGAGAGTTAAAAAGCGGGAATTTGCTGGAAACCTACAAGAATTATTAAACCAGAAAACCGTTTCGGACGGCACAAATATTGAAGAATTGTGGAGTACGACAATGGGCGTGTAGGAACATCGTCCTACTACTTCCGGTCGTACTTAGTCAAGGAGATTTGTTACAAAACGCAGTCGACCGAGACTAAGTAAGAAAAAAATTAATTAAAATTTTTGACGTTCAAATAAAAAAATCTAACCAGTTGTCAACGAGTTTTAGAAAAAAGAAATATGTGTCGAGTTCTTGAAAGTTTTTCACTAAAATTATAAAATAAATAACCAGCATCAACGCAATTAAATATATGTATATAAAAGTGTTAATAATAAAATATATGTGAATAAAGATAAAGTTACAAACCCAAAACGAATATTTATTCCTAAAAGACGAAGTGTAAGCTATAACGAAGCAGACTTCTAAAGGCGCGATATTGACGGCTGCGGAAACGAGCATCGGTTATGTCCAAAGAAACCAGCAACACTCGATCTCGGACACAACTTGGCAAAAAATAGAACGCAGAAGGGCCATAAAAAATAACGTAAACTCTACAAACGACCCGGAAAGACGTCACCAACTTGAACGGGAGTACTCCCAATTACACCGGGAGGTAAAGAGAAGAGTCCGCGTGATAAAAGGCAGCAGATAAATGAGCTCGCAGAAAAAGCGGAAAACGCGGCAAACACAGGCAACAGTAAGGTGCTGTACCAAATCACTAAACAACTCTCGGGAAAGCACTCTACTAAAAAGCATGCCGTTAAGAGTGCGGATGGAAGGCTGCTGTGCAGCGATGAAGAGCAACTCCAAAGATGGAGAGATTACTTCTTCGCCGCCCTGAATGGTACACTTACACAGGAACCTCAGGAAAACAGCAACAATGCACAGCCTATAAGAATCACCACCCGGGCCCCATCCAAGACGGAAATAGTAGCCGCAATTCATGCGATGGCCAATGGTAAATCAGCTGGGAAAGATGGCATCCCGCCAGAATTGTTGAAAGCCGACTCAAGCCGATGCGCTTCAGTCAATCCTAGATATAGCATGGAACACCTGTACCTTTCCGGAGGTTTGGGCGGAAGGTATCATAGTCAAAATACTAAAAAAGGGGGACCTAACAATATGCGACAACTGGAGAGGCATCTGTTTACTATCTACAGTGGGCAAAATTTTGTCCCATATATTACTATCTAGGATAAGTGAGGCAGTAGACCGAACGCTTAGGAGGCAGCAGGCCGGATTCAGGAAGGGCCGCTCATGTATTGATCATATCAACACCTTAAGAATAATAGTGGAGCAGTCTACTGAATTCCGATCCCCCCTTTACCTTGCTTTCGTAGACTATGAGAAAGCGTTCGACTCGGTTAATAGGAGCTTCATTTGGCAGGCACTACGGCGACGTGGACTGCCTGATAAAATAATAGAATTGATAAAAGCCCTATATAACAATTCCAAATGCAGAGTTCTCCATAGTGGAAAATTATCCGACAGCTTCGAGGTGAGCTCAGGAGTACGACAAGGATGCCTACTTTCGCCTTTACTATTTCTTATAGTAATAAATGACATCCTTGTCGGCGCTCTAGATAATAGAACAGGCGGCGAGAATTAAAGAAATGAGCGAAGATGTTACTAAAAAGAAGGAATTAGTAAAGAAGGCCCTTTTCGGTGAAGTCATGAAAATTCAGCTAGAAGAAAACTATACAAAAACAAAGAGCCACACAGAAAAAAAAAAAAGAATTTCGAAAAGTTATATCTGGAAGTGTAGTAGACAAATACAAACTATGGAGAGTCCAAAACAAAGCGGTGACATATAAAAAAACTGGGCATAATCTCACGAATAAAAAAAGATGTGTTTCAATTGTTGCTAAGTACTTAAAATTTTTTGTGTTTATTTTTTGGTCATTATATTTTTTAACTGCTATCTAGTGAACAAGAAAAATTATTTTAATTTTTAAGGCTAAGTCCTGTTTTTCTTCGATTTTTTAGTTTGTTTATTTACTGTTACGGAAAACTACCTCTCATGATGTAAATACTTAAAGACTGTTTTGAATTCTAAGATAGTATATACTTACTTATGGCTGGTTTACACGTATTAAGTAGTTAAGTGTTCAACTAAATTTTGACTTAATTTTAAGTGACTTAATTTCAAGTAATCGTTTACACGTATTCAACACTTAATTTTAGTGAAGCTCTTTAGTTCGCTAAAGATGGGCGTCAAATTTTAAAAAATAGAGTCATAAAATTTGTTTTAAATGAGATTTTCGACGAAGTAAAAGATGAAATAGCCGGAAAAGAGAGAAACCTAAAAGATTGTGGGTGAGAAATTGGATAAGCAGGAGAAATGAATACGGCGCTAGTGCAACTTTGTTCCATGAATTAGCTGGAGAAGATAAACAAGAGTATTTCTCTGGGCTACGTTTGTCAGAAGAATCCTTTAATTAATCTTGCTGTCTAAAGTTCAACATGAGATACAGAAAAGAGATACTGTAATGCGATGTGCATTAGAACCAAAATTAAAATTGCATATTGTACTATATTTTCTCGCTACTGGAAATAGTTTTCGCAGTATATCTCAAGCCCTTGTTGTTTCGCTTGTTTATTTCTATAATTGAGGCTTCTTACATTCCACAAACATTCATGCTTTAAATACTCTTCAACGAACTGCATCGTAGTGTCTTCGGACCACTTCGACATTTTCAAAATAAAATATTCACTTATACGAACGCGACGCTATTCAAACAAATTTATGCATCTAACTAAAATGAATCACTAAACCCGCTTACTAAACCGAAAAATAGAAAAAATTCTATTCTACTTGCTTACTTACCCCCTAAATTTTAACTTGCAACTTATTACTAAATTCAATGTTTACATGCATTAAGTCACTTAAAATTAAGTTAAAATTTAGTTAAATACTTGACAACTTAATACGTGTAAACCAGCCATTACAGTATTAAATAGTTATAGGTAATGTCCACCTACTTGATTCTTAAGATGTGTGCCATTATTAAATTCTTAACATTCTCAAAGTGACAATAAATCGAATATTTTCCTATGAAATTGTGTACTCGGTATCAGTACTCGGTTACCCTCGTCAGTCCCCCCCTAGCAGCAGGTTTTAGAAAAAACGAAATAACTCACAAGCTACTTAAAAAAGTGACTGGCCCGATTTATAACAGTATATTGATTAGATTGTCTATCTTTCAATCCAAAATACATTTTTAAATTCTACTTAAAAAATAATAAACAAAATAAAGGCAAAAGTTACCCAATTTTTGTATATTTACCCATATGTATTCTAGTTTGTATTTTTCGTAATAGGCGACACTAAAAGTCCCGTCATACGGAATTGAAAAATTTTTTGGTAATCGAAAGTTCGAAGTTGGACGAACAAGATAAGCTTGGTAAGAATGGATTTAATATGCCGGAAAGGTCGGACACACCACTTTGAAAGTTGTGATAAGTGGTAAAAATTTACCATTACATGTAGCAAGTTTTTTTTTTTTACTCGTTTTGATGTTAATTTGGAAAATATCTTGGTATACGGGCTCAAAAGCTGCCGGAAGTATCCGGCGTACCAGATTTTATTTCTTATCAGCTGATTGGTGACCCATCCCTCCCAGGCTCATAACGCCTTTTGATTCATCGACCTTGGGCAGACTCATTCTACTTCTTTTGACACTACTGAAATAAACGTCACTTCTAAATTATGTTCGCTTCCTTAGCTTCTTCTAGTGGTCACTCAATTGAATTGAGCGGTCCTAAGCCATTTACCGAAGAGCAACGTAGTTTGGCTATTTTTTTTAGAGAAATGCCCATTCTTTATTTTGATATTAATAGCACAAACCTCAGTTACTCCGTTTAAAAAAGAATTTTTTTAACTAAAATTTCAACTAAACCACATTTTTCTCTAAAAAATAAGTAGTTAAACAATATTTGGTACTTTTCGACAAACCTCAGCTTCAGTACTAATAAAGAACGAAATAGGGCCAATTTAAGCATCAAAATACTCCAAGTTTCTAATTTAAAAAAAAATAATTATCGGTTAACTATGCTGTTCAATTCCGCAGTTTTTATAGGATTTATAGCTTAATTTATTTAGATAATTAAGTGACATTGTCAAAGTCTGTAATACCCTCTGACTAATACTAGGATTTCTTTTAAAAAATGTCTCTCATTCCAGTGCTGCTTTGGTGATTGGAATTCGTGCTTATTTGGTACTTTTCGACAAAACTCAGGTGAAAAGGAACTAAAAACGGACGAAATAGAGCCAATTTCAACATTAAAATTGCTAATAACTTCAAAAGTAAAGGTCGTAGCATAATAGTTGTTGGACATTATTCATAGGAAATTGTCCAAGCTTTCCAATTTTGTTTAAAAAAAATATTGGTTAATTACGTTTTTTTTTTTTTTGAGAAAAAGGTTGCTGAAGTTGAAATTTTTGAGAGAGAGAAAAAAAACAACAACAAAATTTTGACTTTGATGACTCATAACTCTGGACGTTGGTGGGTTGAGCCCTTGAATTTTACATTTTTAGATAGGTGGGAGTATTCTGCGTAGATTGCTGCCTTATTCATATCTAATAGGGTTATATGTATATACAGGGTGATATGTAAACCTCTACCAAAAAATCGTAGATTTCCCACCCCACCCATACGATTTTTTGTTCGGCTATCCAAGACCTATACACAGCCAGTTTCGACGTTTTAACTGGTACACCCTGTATGCGGCGACAAGTGCACAGCTTTTCATGGTAAAATAAGCAGGCAGCCCTAGGATCGGGTTCCTTGCTAAGACACTTTGTAATAATGCATTTTATATGCTAAAGCCCGTATGACGCTCCTTAGTTTCTATTTTTAATCCATTCAAGATAGTTAGAAAAGAATGTATATTTTTTCCAATGTAGAAAAGCTATTAATGTAAGCAAGCCAAGAGTATTATATAAAAAGGTCATTAAAAACTGCGAAAACCTCAGTCATAAAACAATACACTAAAAATATAAAATTTTTACTTTTTTAAGATTCTAGGATCTTGTTTTTGGCCAGTTCTGCATTAAACAGATGATATATTTTGACAAATTTACTTTTTTGTGTTACGAGTACATTTTACGTTTCTGGTGAGCAATTTAACAAGTAAAGCCTAGTATCCTGTTCGTGCGGAATTCAGACTCCCCTTTAAAATGTATGTTAAAAAAGTGTGCGGAATTCAGGTTAGAGGACGGTCTGAATTCCGTCCATAAAGTTTAGTACCCTGTTCTTGCGAAATTCAGACCCGTAAATGAACTTTGTACTCTAGAAAATATATGGCTTGTTTTCTGAGTGGAGACTTTTCATTTCATTTTCCGCAGGATACTTAGCTTCAAGAAATGTATTCACTATTTTCATGAGTGGAAAGTTTGACGTTTACTTTTCGGAGGCATACGAGATTGAAAAATGTAACATTAACAAATGTTTGCGTCAAATAAAAATTATTTAATTGTTACGCTTTTATTAGCTTCACTTGTAACTATGTAATAAAATCTTGGTAGTTAAATTTGACCCACTTCCCGGTTTCCGATTAAGCTGAAATTTTGCATACATGTTTAGTTTGGATGACAATGCAATCTGACCATTTAAAAAAAATCAAAATGGCGGTTCCAAGATGGTGGCCGAATTTCGCAATTGTGCTCCCCGCCCCCGATATGGGTATCTAATGAAAGGGAATGACAAGTAGAATACAATTTACTATGTGGCGTCATTCAAAATAGCGACTAACACAAAATGGCGGACTATGGCTTTCTTTACAACCCACTCGTTATGGGTATCTAATGAAAGGATATGACAAGTGGAATACTATGATCTATGTGGAGTCACTCCAAATTCAAAATAGCGGCCGAAACAAAATGACGACGAACCCAAAATGTGGATCACCTTTTTCTTTACAACGCGCTTGGTATGGGTATCAAATAAAAGCTTATGAAGAGTGTAGTACAGTAAGCTGAGTGACATCATTTTAAATCTAATATGGGGAATACATATAAAAATACCTGGTTGCCTGTAAAGTCCGTATACGGGCGAAGTTTTTACGTGACAACGTCTTGAGACTTGAGAGTTAAGACTTCAGACTTGGGACTGGAGACTTGAGAGTTGAGAGTTGAGATCTGAGAGTTGAGAGTTGAGACTTAAGACTTGAGACTTGAGACTCGAACAGAGCGATGAGTCATAAGGTACCCTGGTAGCACAGATTTACGTAAATGATTTACGTAAAATTTACGTAAATCTGCTTCCGCAATATATGGTAAATTTAACGTAAATTTTTTATTTTCAGTAATAGCACAAATCCCACTTTGATTTAAACATTAAAACAAATGTCAAAGAATTATTTTTATTCTTCTTCTTCTTAACTATCGCTAACCATGCTCCCGAGTATGGTTAAAATTTAACTACACCGGTGTAGTAAATGATTTACGTAAAATTTACTTAAATGATTCACGTAAAATTTACGTAAATCTGCTTCCGCAATATGATTTACGTAAAATTTACGTAAAATTTGTGCACAGTGCGCTACCAGGGTAACGGAGAATTTGCTGATAACTTTTTTGCGAATGACTCCCAGGGTATACCGATTTATAAGACGTTGTCACGTCAATAGACTAAAAAGTAGAAAATAAAAAAAATAGTTTAAAAAAACTAAAAAATACGCTTTTATTTTAAAATGAACTAAAAAGTAAAAAATAATTTTGAATGTAAAGTTTTTATTGCTTCAGCTAGTATATGGAAACAACCTACCTTTCAAAATGTAAAAAAGCGTGGGGCGAAAAGTTCAGATGTTAATAAAATATGAGGCATATATGTATATGAATATAGGTAAAGAGCCATGCAAATGAAAGTAAATGTGTCACCCCATCAACACTTGTGATTGCAGCGCTGCAGAATAGGTTCTGATACGGCCTTAAATATTCCAAAAAAAATTAAAATTATTAGGATCAAAGGCAATGTTTTCATTTTTAAAAAAAAATTTTTTGCATCTTCATGTCCATGAAGAAGTCAGATTTTACTAATTTATACCTGTGACCCTACACTATACTTTCATTATGATGGTAACTTTCATTATGATGGTTAAGGAAATGATGGGGTGACACATTTACTTTCGTTTGCATGTGTCATTTGCAAGTGACTTTTCTGTGTTCTTTTTTTTTTCTTCGGTGCAACGATGATATCATGGGTTAATAAAAACCGTCGATATCGCACCAAGAAGTTTTTCTTTTCAGTATTACAAAAAAAAGTTTTTTTCAAATTTCACGCTTTCGACATGGTTTTCTGTAGATTTTGGCATGCTGAAAACGATCCCGTTGTCAGATTTGCCCTATCATTCCATAGTTTTGAGATATTTAACGCGCAAAAGTGCAAAAACACGCTTTTTGGCACTTTTAGGTTAGGATTGCTCAAAATCCTGACGTGATAGGGCAATTTGGCCAACGGATTCGGATTCAGCGCGAAAAAATACTTGGGATATGACTATTGGACTGAAAACAAAAAAAACCTTGCAGACCTGTGTTATTAATAAATATGTACACAAGAGTCAGCTGTTTACTTTTTCTCCACTATGTTTTCTACACTGATTTTTCCGTGTAGAATTAAATTGCAAAAATACTGAACGCAATTCCGTTCGAACTCCATACTAGGCTTGAGTACGGACTTCAAACGGTATTCTGTTGGTAATATATCACTTGCAAATTTCTAATAGATGGCTCGGCAAGGGAAATTGGAGACTTTTTTCCGTTCACGTTGGAACGGAATCTAGCTAGATATTATGTGCGTTCCATTGGGCGATATTTGCTACTCCGGAGTACTCCCGAGGACCTCCAACTACCCCTGCTTTTGTTTTGGGGGATTTCACTCCTAGTAGAAACGCATAAAATTTCCGCCAGGTTTTCAAGCTTTGGCTAGGTAAAAATAGATGGCTTTTTGTTTTTTCAGTTAAAATAAACTGTCAGATTAATTATTATATGGGGTTTTGAAAGTAAACAAAACAGTAACAGTTTGAAGTGATGTCAAGGGTTACTTTTTAAAAAGTAGTTTCGGGTATTATGGCCTAGCCGGCCAATATGGCACATTTAATTATTTATCCGAAACAAACCAACAGCAGCGCTGTACGCATTCGGCATATTGGCTCGCCCCTTCCTGCACATACTCAGTCAATCCCTGTGTTGCAGTGAGCCCGAATGTATCTAGCGCCTGCAACTATCGAGAATTACGTGATTTGATGTTATTTCTTTCGGTAAGTTTCACTCATGCCAGTTTCTCAATTATCATGGTTTTTACATTGCCAGTGCACAGTTTTGTAGGTAAACTTTTAATCTAAAGTGTGGTGACAGTTTTAAAGCATATTATTCACTAGTTTTTGGATAAGATTTTTACTTGTCAAAAATGCTCCTGTGGCCAATATGGCTCACCAGATAGATGGCCAATATGGCCACATATAACGTAATCTTTTTACATGTTGGCATCACCAATCAAGAAAATATCGCACCAGAACTTACAACATCTTCTATTCCTACAATAGGAAATGAATCTGTTGACATTACACCCTCCATAAATGAACTTGTTATAAGTAATGCGATGCCTAGTGAAGCGATCTCTGCGTTAAGAGACCAGAACAAAAATTCGCCTGTATGTTCTGAACAAGTTGTAGAGTCCGTTGCGAGGTCTCCACATCCATCGACTTCAAGAGATCAGAACTTTATAACGCCATTTCAGTTATCTCCGATACCAGAAATAGCACATAGGAAAACTACTAACCGAGGCAGAAAGGCTGCTAAATCGACATTGCTTACTTCATCCCCGTACAAAAAACAATTGCAAGATTCATTAAAAAATAAAAATGACAAAATCGGAAAGGCTTCTATGGACAAAGGCAAGAAACAAAAAGGCAAAAGGACAAAGTCAAAAACGAAGAAGGTACGACAGCTCTGACGAAAGTCTAGATAGAACTAATGTTTCTGATGCAAAGTGTTTGAATTCTATGGATAACAGAGGCGAACCATGGATGCAATGCCTATGTTGTAAATTATGGGCTCACGAAGAATGTTCAGGAGTGGAAACTGACGTTTTTTTCTGCGAATTTTGTTCTGCAAAATAACGAAAAGTTTATTTATTTATGGTGTGCAATATGGCTCACTTCATTGTAGGGCATTATGACCCTTCTTTAAATTCTAAAAATTATTCAAGATTAAGAAAAGGTTTATTTATGTCATGTTTTGAAGTTAATTATGTTAAATTTTTAGTTGTTGATTACTATTCGGTTTAAAGACTGAATTAACCAATAAAGACCGCTTGAACTTATAAATTTCGTGTTTTTTTGCCAAAAAGGCTTATGGTGTGCCATATTACCCGAGCTTACTCTATCAAAAATCGCGTTCCATTGGCTATGTACTCGGGAGAAGAAAAGTTCTCCCAATGGAACCCACGTTATTATTCCGTTGTTGTACTATAGGTAAGTTTGACAGAACGACAGAAAATCACCTTTTGCCGTTTTGATTTTTGAAATTTATTATATTTTCTGTTTTTCCTTTTTTTAAATTCTGACTTTCATTAAATTTATAATAATAATTGCGGTTTAAATAAATGTAATTGCTGTTATTGAATGTTTTTTATTTTTTATTTGCAACCACCGCATACGTACCACTTAATAAATACATAAGAGTCAGCTTTATACTTTTTCTCCACAATATTTTCTACACGAATTTTTCCGTGTAGAATCAAATTGCAGAAATGCAAAACCGAGAATTCCGTTCGAACTCCATACTAGGCTTCAAGAATACGTGCGTTCCATTGGGCGATATTTGCTACTCCGGAGTACTCCCGAGGACCTCCAACTACCCCTGCTCTTGTTTTGGGGGATTTCACTCCTAGTAGAAACGCATAAAATTTCCGCCAGGTTTTCAAGCTTTAGCTACTTAAAAGTAGATGGCTTTTTGTTTTTTCAGTAAAATAAACTGTCAGATTAATTATTATAAGGTGCATTTTTAAAGTAAAGAAAACAAGTAACAGTTTAAAGTGAATAAAATAAATAACCGTGGAATTTAAAAAATTATAAAGTGGATAAAATTGATAGATATAATACGGTAAGATAAAATAAATTGTTTTATTATACCCGTGTTTACTTCTTATGTTAAAAATCGCGTTACATTGGCCATGTACTCGGGAGTAGAAAAAATCTCCCAATGGAACGCGGCTAATGAGAAAGGAGGGGAAATTTATTATAAAAATTAGTTCCCAGTTTTGCAACAGATGTCACTTAACCGAAATTACAGTCCGAGGGTGTGTTTCTTTACTCATTCCATAGAAGGAATAGAATAAAACGAATACTTGATGGAATATTCGGAATAGAATGAAAAAAGAAACGCACCGGGAATGACAGTAAACGAACTGAAGAAAAATTGTGATTTATTCAAAAGAGTTGTGTATTTTAAAAATATTGTGGGACCTATATGTAAACTGTAATACATAAGATTAGACATTTGATGTCTCCTGGGGTCCATTTGAAATTATTATTATCCAAATCTGAAATTATTATTATAATTAGAAATACTTTTAAAAATGATAACAAATAAATAATTACCAACGGCCATGGCTGCCGCTTTCTTGCCAAATGACACAATTTTGACAGTAGTATATTTATTAGGGTGGCCCTTATTTGCAAAAGTGCTTCAATTTTGGGTCTCACCCCCTAGAAATATGCGAATAGGCAAAAAACTAAGAAATTTAAAATTTTAGGCAAATCGGAAAAGATTTAGAGGTCGCTCATGGCGAACGAAGTCTTAAAAAATGATGATTTTTTACCTTTTTTCACTTTGTTCGACCCTAATTACCATTTTATCAGCCCTGAAAGGGTCAATTAATATTTTTTATCCATTCTACAGATTATTACCTTTCTAAAATGATCAAAATCATAAAGCTCAGTTTACAAATAATAAAGCTATGAAATAAAAAGCACAGTGAAGTCTTTATAAGGAAATAAAAAAAAAAACTATCAGTTCAAAGAGAAACTGTACTAGGGTCCACTAATCACCGCAACCTTCGCATAAAGCGGTGTGCTTTTCTGTTCATCTTTGACTCTGCAAAGTTACGTGTACGATCAGTGATCCTCACTCAACAAATATACTACACGGGAGTCTATTCCATCCATCCGTGTTATGAAAAAAACGTGTTTTCATTATTTTTCATATACATATGTATGTATTTAACAATAATATCATTTTAAACAGCAATAAAACTTTTGTGTAGCTGTTATTACATAATATTGTTTAACATAAATGGTAAATGTTTTAAAAATTTATGAAGTTTGAAAATGCATCTGTCAAACATCATTCGCTTTGACTGCATTCGAAAATTTACCAGCTGCTCAGAATTGGCAGCACATCATTCCAAAAATCAAGCCGCTGCAGCCGGGAATATATGCCCTGCAGCCGATACTGCGATTCTGCTTATTCTGCGTAGCTGGCTAATTTTCGAATGCAGCCAAAGCGAATGATGTTTGACAGATGCATTTTCATTAGTTCTGACTGCGCTCATATAACAGGAAAAGTTGAAGTGGATAGGTTACCTACCTTTTTACGTTAGTGATATAAATGGTGAGCAATTACTTGGTGTTCCAAAATTATCATTTTCAACAGGAATAGAAATAGCTTATGCTATTTATGAATTATTAATAGATTGGAATGTGGATGAAAATATTGTTGCTTTTTGTTTTGATATCACTGGGTCAAATACTGGAAAACTAAATGGAGCGTGCACGTTATTAGAACAAAAATTGTAAAATCTTTACTGTATTTACCATGTCGCCATCATATTTATGAACTAGTCCTGCGAGGTGTGTTTGAAATAGAATTTCCTGGTACCTATGGTAAAGGTGTTCCTTTATTCAAGAGATTGGAATTATATTGGAACGACATAAGCAAAACTGAGTATAAAACATTGCTAGAAAATGCCAAATTGAAAGAAATTCTAATTGAAAGATGAGTTCACAGATTTTTGCAACGAACAATTAAAGAAACCAATTTGCGGAGATGACAATCCATAATTATTAGAGTTAACCACACTTGCTTCGGGCTCATGCTCTAATAGTCAAATTTCGTTCTCCAGGTCCAATGCATCATGCTCGTTGGATCTCAAAAGCAATATATTGTATAAAAATATATTAATTCAGAGATGAGTTTAAATTAACTGTTTTAGAAGAGGAGAAGAAAAAGCTAATGTTTGTGCTTTTATCATTCGCTTTTACGTGAGGGCTTGGTTTAAATGTCCCATAGCGCCAGAAGCAGCATACCAGGACTATTGCTTCTTCCAAAATATGTAGGAATATCGAAATGTTAATTTTCACAAATTGCTATTAAGAAAATGAGTAACCATTTGTGGTATTTAGCAGACGAAAACGTTGGTGTAGCATTTTTCGATGAAAATATTCCATTGGAAATCAAACATAAAATGGGTAACAGATTAAAGCATTTTATTATCACTGATGAAAAAAAGGAAGATCATGATGTCTATGCAGATAATGATGTTGAGCCAGATAAAATATCTAGGGAATAAGTTAAACGTATTCCATTAAAACTTCAAGAAATTCAGGAATTTATAAGAAACCCGTAAAATACTCAATCACTACGATGAACACATTCGATTTTTTTCAACGGTTTA
This sequence comes from Thereva unica, assembly GCA_949987705.1. NCBI lineage: Eukaryota > Metazoa > Arthropoda > Insecta > Diptera > Therevidae > Thereva > Thereva unica. Next base: position 177,600,897 of record OX465281.1, on the reverse strand, counting down.
ACATTTCAACGGACTTCCTATATCTCCCACCAGATAAATGGAGTTATAATATTAATTATAATCAAGCATTCACCCTTCTTCATGAATTAAGAACTGTTAACGACACAGCTGAAAGAAGTGTGTAGTTATTCGAAGAATATAATAAAGTATTGAGTAAAGACGAACACAATAAACAAAACTTATTACAAATTCTAATTGATTACAAAAAAAAAGCGCTATTAAAGCAACTACTGCCTGAGTAATTTCAATTTTAATAATTTTGTTTGTATTTTGTATATTAAACTATTGAAGTACAGTTTATGCCTTTTATTAGCTATAATATTCATCGTACAAAAACGTAATAACCCGATTTGAACTGGTAAATTTACGTTGAATAAGTTAACTATGTTAAATTAGCTTTCGTAAATTTATATTGTTGTTTCAACTGATATTATTGTTAAATATTATAAAATATGATAAAAAAAACACGCTTTGGATGTTATAGAGTCCCGTGTAGATTGTTTGCTAAGTGAGGATTACTGGTCGTACACGTACCTATGCACGATCAAAGATTAACAGAAAAGCACAATGCGAAGGCTGCGGTAATTAGTGGGCCCTAGTGCAATTTCTCTTTGAACTGATTTTTAGCTTTTTCAAAAAAAAAAAAGCTTATACAGAGGCTCTGTCCGTCTGTCCGTCTGAAGCCTACTTTCATCTCTGAAAGTACTGCAGATACAGACTTGGGAAATATCTCAAAATGTAGCTCTTGGTCAAAAGACCAAAAACTGAGAAAATGGTCTGGAAATTTCAACCAGAAGTATATTTAAACAACAAAAAAGAGCCTTTAAAGAAAATATTGTGACTAATTTTTGTGTTCTAAGGCTTATAACTTCTTAATTATTCATTTTACCACAAAATTTCGAAGTAATAAATTGTAGATTATTTAATTCTAAACAAAAAGTGTCCTTGCAAATTTCCGGTAAGATGTGCCGTTTCGGAGATATAGTGGAAAACCCATTTGCATACGTTTTCCAAGATGGTGGCCAAATGGGGGGGGGGGGGTTAGAATCCCGAAAATCCTCAAACTTAAGCTCACCCTGACCCCCCCTACACATCCCAAAAATAAAACCTTGTCCTGCATTTTTGCAATGTTAAAGTACCATTTCCATGGACTATAAAGGTCTAGGGAAACTCCCTCGTCCGTGGGGCTGCGAGTTCGATCCTTCGGCTCGCGGTGCTTTTTTTTTCGTCATAATAATTTTTTTTAATTTCCTTCGGGGATTTTGTTTCATATGAAACAAGTTTTTGACATGAATACGTCTCTAAATTTGCTTCCAGAGCAAAAACCGATGATAACGAAATTATGGCATATAGTTTTTATTTGCAGCTCAAAAACTATTGTTTATATTGAATAAAGAAATATACCATGACGTGTGTGAAGAATCAAAGAATTTTATTGTTTACATTTGATTTCCTTTTTTTTAAGCTATGATGATTATATTGTAGTGTTTGTTAAATACTTTGTTAAGTTTTAGATTACGCAGTCTCACAACTTATAACCTACATAAGCCTTTAACAAAAACTTTTCAAGATTAATTATATATAGCGTTGGTCAGTGTGATACTTATGAATCTCCATGGCCAAACTAGGGTGCGTAAGCCGAATTTTTAACAATAATACATGTATGTTTAAGTAAAATAATACACCTAATTCTGTTGTGCAAAGTGCACCACATTAGATTTTCCTCCAATCCAAAGAAAAATGTTTAGATTCGTTTTCTAGAGTGTTTACATGTGTGATGTGCTTTTTTTTTTTTTTTCAATTTGACACATTCGAATTATTGGCCTCGATTCCCAGATCTGGCGGCTTGGAAGTGAGTGCGGATCAATCTCCACTTAATATATTGTCATCCAATCTGAAGTGTTATTCAACAGAAAGAATACCATGAAAAAGCGTAATTAGTGGCTAGTCTCTAGGCACAACATCCCACTAGTTTTCCTTATAAAGACTGTGCTTTTTATTTCATAGCTTTATTATTTGTAAACTGATCTTTATGATTTTGATCATTTTAGAAAGGTAATAATCTGTAGAATGGGTAAAAAATATTAATTGACCCTTTTAGGGCTGATAAAATGGTAATAAGGGTTGAACAAAGTGAAAAAAGGTAAAAAATCATCATTTTTTAAGATTTCGTTCGCCATGAGCGACCTCTAAATCTTTTCCGATTTGCCTAAAATTTTAAATTTCTTAGTTTTTTGCCTATTCGCATATTTCTAGGGGGTGAGACTTAGAATCTTAGCAATTTTTTTTCTCTCCATACAAGAGAGGGCCACCCTAATATTTATATTATGTTATATTACAAGTAAAGTTAATTCCCTTTATTCTAAAAGTGTTCCACCTCAAGCCTAGTATGGAGTTCAAACGGAATTCCGTTTAGCATTTTTGCAATTTAATTCTACACGGAAAAATTCGTGTAGAAAATATTGTGGAGAAAAAGTATAAAGTTGACTCTTACGTATTTATTAAGGGCTACGTATGCGGTGGTTGCAAACAAAAAATAAAAAACATTCAATAAGAGTAATTACATTTATTTAAACCGCAATTATTATTATGAATTTAATGAAAGGCAGAATTTAAAAAAAAGGAATTAACAGAAAATTTAATAAATTTCAAAAATCAGAACGGCAAAAGGTGATTTTTTTGTCGTTCTGTCAAAATTACCAACAGCACAACAACGGAATAATTGTCTAGCTATTTATTCCGTCCAACGTGAACGGAAAAAAGTCTCCAATTTCCCTTGCAGAGCCATCTTTCAGAAAGTTTCACAAGTACAGAATTCCCTTCGAAGTCCGTACTCCCAAAACAAAAAGTACACGGAAAAATCGGGTGAACGGAATTCCGGGCATCTTTTTACGTGTATTTTATGTGGGGAACGGAATTCCGTTCGAACTCCATACTAGGCTTCACGAGGTAGTTTAAAAAGAATACATTCCGAATATTCGGAATACATTCCGAATATTCGGAATGTATTGTTTTTAAACTACCTCTTGAGGTGGAACACTTTTAGAATAAAGGGAATTAACTTTACTTGTAATATAACATAATATAAATATACTACTGTGATAATTGTCTCATTTGGGAAGAAAACGGCAGCCATGGCCCTTGGCAATTATTTATTTGTTATCATTTTTAAAAGTATTTCTAATTATAATAATAATTTCAGATTTGGATAATAATAATTTCAAATGGACCACAGGAGACATCAAATGTCTAATCTTATTATAGTTTACATATAGGTCTCACAATATTTTTGAAATACACAACTGTTTTGAATAAGGCCGCGTTCTCCCTGTCATCTAAAAGTTCGTTAAAATCACCCACAAATTGCCACTGTAGTGATTGAAAGAAAGAGGAGAAATCAGCATAGGTCACGTTTTGTAGTTTATGAGCGATTAGTCGTGGGAGTGCGTTTAGTGGAGATTTTGGCGTACGGGTCAGTCAAACTTTCACTCATATGGTCTTATGTTGTTAAATTTCAACGAATATGTACGTATTTACTTCAATTAGACGAATAATTGGTGGATAATATATTTGTAATAAAATACAACATTATTATGAATTTGGGACAAAATCATTTAAAATATCACTTCCTGACTATCACTTCCCTGGATCTTCATTGTGCAAACCAATGAGCAAAAGACGAGGATGTATTTGGGGAATCAGACTCAGAAAGAAATGAAGTTTAAAATAAATAAAACTTAACATTTGCTCGAGTACTTTTTCTGTACTAAACGCACTTTCTTAGTAAGTATATTTTTGTACATATTTAGCAATATAATTTCACAAATTTTGATAGATCTATGACATTAATATAATACTTACTATAATGTTTACCGAATACATATATTCGCCTTTAAGTAAAAACCACGTCACTTTCCAGTGTGCTTAAGCCTCAATTATACTGGACGCAACCGAGTGAAGAGTCAACGGAATGGAATTTAGCTCGTTATACTGACGGAAACGAAGGTATGCCAATGTTACTTTTTTCGGGATTGTGCCAAATTTTGGAATTGTGCTTAACATTTTTATACCAGTGCAATTTTTTATTATATAAAATTTCATTATCTTCCACTTCAATTATTAATTTTTTAACAAATTCTAAAAACATTTTGGACTAAATAATAAATGACAAAATCAGCAGCTTTTGACACTTCAAATCGTCGTTTCCTTCAAGTTCCAAAGTTTTGAAACTTTAATCCGGTCCGTTCCGTTGCGTTGCGTCCAGAATAACCACTCCAATACAATTTCTCTGTAATGAAACTCATTTTGAAATTTCAATCCGGTCCCTTGCGTTCTTTTGCGTCCAGTATAATTGGTAATTTATTCTCACTTCACTGTCAATCGGAAACTTAAGAATGACACAACTTGACAAATTTCAAATATTCAGCCTCTCAAATACTATGGCTCCTGTGCTGAAAGTCGAGTCGCCACGACACGACAAGTCGTTTGAGTTGAAGAAATCGACCTTTCAGTAGATTTACGCCTTTCACTATAACTACAGGGACCTAGAGTGGAACGAAAGTTGAGTTGAGGCTCTTGTACTGAAAGTCATGATTCGGCTATAAACATCACTCTCTTCAATTCAAACGACTTCTCGTATCGTTACGACTCAACTTTCAGCACAGGGGCCTATCAATAATCTTCGTTTTACCCAATTTCCAATTTTCAAATACAGTAAAAAAACGAAGGACCAAAAATGATTTTCAATTTGAACCCTTGCAGAAGTAGCCGTATAACTGATCTCCCGAGCAAAAATAAAAAATGGGCTTATAGCGTGCGAATCACAACCTCTTGGCTTTTTAAGGGGGATATGACGGTCGTAGAACTTTTACCCATTTTTCATGGGAGCACATACGGCCTAACGACGGCCAACTTGACCAAAAGATTTAAATGACCAAGAACTAAGCTGTGCACACGGGCACTCCAAGGCCAAATTTGAGCTAAAAAAGCATCTGCACCAAATGTATTGTTGAATTTGGTTTTTGAGGACTTGAACATTTTCGTTATGTACAATGAATGTCCCTTTCGATTTATCCTACAAGATTATATTTATTATAGAGTAACTTAATTGAATGTATGTGAAAATATCTCTATATAGATAAAAGCTAAAAAGATTTTTTTAATTGCATCCCAGTAGGAATTCTAGGAAGGCCTTACCGATGGAGCACTGAAATAAGTACTCATCTGGTAAGGGGTACCCCTTATTTTCTTGGTGCTAGATGAGCCCTTACAAACCCCATTACAAGAGAAGGCAGATGGTAAGGTGTAGTCCAGAATTAGACCCAAACAAGTGAGAATCTGCCCGATGACTAAAGGGAGCTTTCCTGGAGTTTTCATAAATTTTATAGAAAAAAAGAAAACGGGCAATTATAACTATTCGTCGACATAAAATGCGACATTAGCATACTCAATAGCCCGGCTCTCATTCGATACGGAGGACAAGCAGCTTTGGAGAAGTGGAGAATTTAGTTGGGGGACTGCTTAGGTAAAGCAACTCTCGGGCTTGGAAAAAAAAGGCATTTGTAAAAGATGAACAAAATAAAAGCATCGATACCGGATCACATATCCACAGGCGCCCATGAATATTTCTTTTTGCAATGTTCCATTTGCTGCCTTACTATACCCCTTACAGATGAGCAGTTCTATAAGTACTCTAAGGTAAGTACTAAAGTAAAGCCTTACCTCCTATGACATCGTTTATAAAAATAAGCACTTATGTAAGGGGTGTGGTAAGGACTTCCCCTTACCAGTAAGTGCTGATTTCAGTACTTCTGTAAGCTTACCGGTCCTACTGGGATTTTATACAAACGTATACCCGTCGGTATGTGTGTTCGTGTGTGGTGTGCGGCCGTACTCTCCTGCAACGAGCTTTCTAATGCCTTTCACATGGCCGTGAACTATATCTAAGCACTTTTGGTGTTTCGTTGTAAGGTCATATTTTATTTGTACTCGGGTTGTCACGATAGAATACCTGACGGTACATGGAACAAAAATTTGGGTACATTTGCAATTCCTTACTTTGGCATTATTCGGTTTCTGGGTGGGACATGCGGCAAATACTTACGTTGCTTACATGGGATATAAATGCAAACCTGTAAAGGCCCGTTTACATACCAAACGCACCGGAACACTAATTGGAATACTTTTGTTGCACTGCATTGTTGCATTTGTATGCTTTTCTTCTTATTGCACGAACGTGAATTCCACGTTTCCACCGTTTGTGTGGAAAATACTTACGACTGAGATAAACTTGCAGTGTTGCTTGAATTCTGACTTGAATTCAAATTGTACTTAGTACTCGATTCTACTATATACTCGTAAGTAATCATATGAGTAAAAGTACTTCGTCAAAAGTGTCGAGAACTGATATGAATAGAATCGAAAGCCAAATACTCATATGAGTAGAGAATCGAGTACTGATTTCGTATCCCCGATTCCTCTTGCCTGGTGGTTCAATTTCAGGACCCTCCATAGCCTTTTAGTTGCGGTACCTCCGTCCTTGTTAGGGGCGCTCACACTCAAGTAAGAGGTAATGTCTATTTGGGATTTCCTTTCAAGTCTGATTGTAGTGAAATTCCAGTATATAGGAGAGAGGGGCAAGCTGAAACTCTCATTACAAAGCCTAATACTCGCCAAGCTGGAAGAAGCAATTGATTGAATTATGAAGAAACAAGCTCTTATAGAGGAGTCAAAAGTACAAAATATGGTAGAACAAAGTTACGCACTAAAGTAACAATATTATACATTATGGGGTGAATTTAAAAACTCAACAATGCCGCAGCACTGCAGAATTCTACTACAGACTTTTGATTGCTGAAGTCTAAAGTGTTGCGACAGTGTTGAGATTTTAAATTCACCCATACTTCTTAAGTTATGTAGAGATTTGGTTTTTTGTCCAACCGTAGCTCAAATAAATCGTTTTTTTATGTGTCAAAAAGATAGAAGCTTGACATTGCAAACAATTTTTTCTTAGTAAAACATTTTTCAATTTGTTTAAAAACAAAACAAATTCATATTAAAACTCGATTTTTCAACACTTAATTCGATAGCTAATTATAAAATAAAAAAAAACTGTTTTTTTATTATTCCTCCATAAAATTACAAATTTGTTTATAAACTCTGAAAACTTGATTAGTCAATAAAAACGAGACGACTATAAGAGCAGATGTCTCGCTATTAATCCATATGTATCCAAAGTAACAAATACCATATACACAGCGCCTTTTAAATGGGTGTGGCATGCAAAATATTAAATAATCACCCAAAAAATTTAAAACAATTTCCCCACAGATGTTTAAAATTAAACAATTGGAAGTAATTTCCCCTTTATGCATTTAAGAATTATTTATTTACTTTAACTTTGAATGAAAATGATTTATAGATTGTTTTTAATATTTCGTTGTTTCGATGTTCATAGAAGAAGAAAATGGTATCGTTTTTATTATTATTTTTTTGTTTATAAATTTATATAATAATAATAAATATAGCAATTAATTAAAAGACGAAACTTGGTTAAAAATAAAATAAACATGCGTTTTGCATTAGATTTATTATTAGTTTTTTTGTGCCATTTTTTAATTAAAATTTTTTTATGTGCTTTGGAAGCAGTACAACCAAGTTTTATCTCCGTTGTTTTTAAAAGTAAATAATTAAAAAATAAAATAAATATATGCTTATTTTGTTACATTACTCCTTTTCTGTATCCAAATCTTTCTCGTTTTATACTTCGACGGCCAGAAACAAAATTTTATTTAATTTAATATTTTTATTAATTTTCTTTTAAATAAAGGTATTTTTTGCACTATTCTTCGGTTGTAACATAAAAATATATATACATAAATGGTAACAGTTACACTTTTTTTTTGTTAAAATAAAAGCATTTTTAACACAATTTTTTTTTATTTTGATTTAATCGAATAATTAACACATCTTTATTTTTTTATTTATATTTTTTATTTTATTTTATTTTGTGTAAATGAGAACGAGTTGTAGAACTATTTTTATTTTCACAATTTTCAACACCTTTTTTAACAATTATGTAATAAATAAAGAAAACACTCGATAAACAATTTTTGGTTGATTTTTTTAATTTTAAATTTAATTTATTCTTTTTTTAAAACACTATTTTCGAAATCCTCCTTTCTTTTTACTTGTTACTAATTCGAATATTTTTTTTGGTATAAAAACATTTTGGTTTAAATAGATTCTTGTGTAGGAGAATTTGTTGTTTTTGTGTTTTTTTTATTAAATATAGTTAGGTTTAAACTAGATTAATTTATATTTATAGTTAGTTTTTTGTTTTGTTGTAACAAATTTTATTTAACAGCACTAATTTTTTTGTTTCAATTATTTATTTATTTTTTAATTTTTTTACTAAAGAAACCGTTGGGCACCACTTGAGATTGTTTAGATATATTTTTACACTTATTTTTGTTTTTGCTTATGAAATTGTTAACAATTTTACAATATTTAGTACTAAAATTCCCGTTTTTATTTATAGTAATTATAGTAATGTTTTTTTTTTGTTATAGAAAAAAGCGCTTTTCAGCCTTCTTTTTTATTAATGTTTTTTTTTTTTTTTTATTATTTTTATATTATAGTTTTATGTTATGTTTTTGTTTTGTTTATTTATTTAATTTATTAAAAATCATGATATATAAATTCCTGTTATAAGCGCGAATAAATACCATTCACTTTTTAAATGCACACTAGTTGCAGAAAGAGCCATCCTCTCAAAATATTTAACAACATTTAGGAAACATTCTCAGTATTGTATTAAACTTGTTATTTTTTTTTTGTTTATAAAATTGTATATTAAAAAAATAAATTAATAATAATTTTCAAAATTCATATTATGTTTTATTTTCTGTTTAATAATATAAAAAAGCACACTATAAAAAACATTAACAAATTTTTGCTATTAATGGACACACTCGACTAATAAAATATATATGTACGTGTAATTTTAAAGGGCGGGCACGCAGGACTAAAAGGACTAAACACCAAAAAAGTATTACGTAATTTTATTTTTTGTTGTTGCCGTAATTTTTATTTTGTCGGTTTTTTTTTTTACTTTTTGGTTTTATAATTCGTGGAAAAAGGAGAGGAAATTCGGATTGGAGGGAAAGTCTTCAACCGATAAAGTTCCGCGTACACCACATAACCGAAGCATGGGAAAAGTTCAACTGAATCCCGTGTCTGGAGAGAAGCAACACGTTGGCTGGACTGGTATCTTAAGGATGGTCTACCGTTCACAGATGATGCTGTAAGTAACATAAAAAAGCTCTTTCTAACCACCCCTGCCCCCAAAAATAGCGAACGACGATACCAGCAAAAAGAAAAACAATAATAGTCATTTTCATTTTGATTCCCTGTGAGTTGCACTCAGAGAAAGTTTTACTGTAATATATCTATAGGCGCTTTCATTCAAAATTTTCCCATAAGAATTTTCTCTTAAAAGCTTTGAGGAAAATGTCTAAAAAGTTAAAAGCTTTCCACCCACAGAGAGAGAAAGTGTGTCTCTTAAATGCCACCAGAAATCCCTTAACTGTTGAATGAAAAGTTTCTAAAACGATTTACAAAATCGTCATGAGCACCAAGGTAATGCCTTTGAAAATGATTTACGGCATTTTTTTGGTGTCCTCAGATGAATTTTCATAAATGTTTATAAACTTTCCACTATGAAAAACTTTCACACATTTTCATGAAATCGCTTAAGGGGAGCTTTTTTCGAAAAGGACACTCCCAAAGCTTACGTTCAAAATATTAACAATCCGAAACATGTTGAGTAAAGCTTCTGAAACTCAAACAAAGCTTTAAGTGTATATATAAACACGACAAAAAAATGTTGCTCGAGTATTTAGTATCCAAAAAAGTTTGGTTCGTTCTGCCCGAAAACATCCTTTCCCCGTTTATTTGCAAATACGTCACAGCTCTTTGAGTCTTGTCAATAAATTATGTATGTATATTTACAACGGCAACAACAACAAAACAAGGGAAAAATATATACTTATAGCCTCATGTTTATAATAACTGACAGAATCCTTATTATCCTTTGGGCATGGAGCAAAATCGAGTTTGAATAGAGAAAATGTTTCCCTTGTAATACTTTCGGCAGTTATAATAAGGCACATGTTTGTGTCTCTTTGATTGTAGAGCACAAACCCGTTATAAGATCAAAAAGAGTTAATAAAGGCGAGGAAATATCCTTTTTCAAGGATACACAAATACAATTAATGTTCTTAGATGTGTTTGAAATTAATTTTTCATATAAAAATAAAATTTATAATTTTTGGTAGTATTTTTTCCTTCACAGGAAAAGCCTTAAAATATGAAACTTTCTTTTTGGGAAGGGCAACAAAAAAAAGCAAAAAGCTTTTCAGATGAAAATTTTATGTTTTCAAGAAAAAAGTTTTGCAGATTTTTTATTAGCAACTAATAATGAGAATTTAAAATGTACAAAAGAGTATGTTTAGTAGACTTAAAGTCGTTGAAATATTTAAGCGCATAATAAGTTGTTTAAGAATAATTCTTTTCTAATTGAAGAGGAATCCACAGTAAAATGGATCTGTAGATAGGTGCCTACTTGTTTGGTGCTAGTACAGCTGATTGATAGTGATCTTTAGTTTCCTAGATATTGTTAACTTCGGATTAACTGGCGGTGACTGCAGAGCTAATATAGCGAGATCTAGCTGCAAAAAAAGTAACCTATAGACAAACAGTTTCAAACTAAAACCAAATTAAAGTGTCAACATTTTTTAGCGGTTGGCACACCACCTTTTATGTTAGTGTTTAATCACTACTTAAACGTTAATAACTCCCACACCGATTATGGTAGAGCAACATAAATGGGCTTGTTTTTTAGGTAATTGTATATTATTTTATATTCTATTACCCGGCTATTACACGAGTCAGTTCAGCTGACTGCCAGTACTGACTCTGTTTGTCAAATCCACTGACAATGAGTTGATTACGTTCGGTCAACTTGCAAGTCAGTTCATTTCTAAAATGTCCTTGACCAGTATACATGATTCCTTGACTGTGTTATTATTACCGCACATTATTGAAGACATGGGTAGTGAAGGGAAATGTAGGGAAAAAATATTGAGTCAATCTTTGATATCGAACTTAATTTGCTGAAAAATTTAATTTATTTGGGCAATAAATAACAAATCAAATATCAAATCAAATCAAATAATCAAATCAAATCAAATAATTTATTATAAAAAGCGCTGAAGATTACAACATCTTATATAGCACTACACAATAGAAAATACAATTCAGGCGTGACAGAATGATGATAATAATAATAATAGTAATAGTAACAACTGAAATAAAATTACAATAATGAACAATCTTAAGCTAAGAACTAAAATTACAAATAATTTCAAGAACAATTTAGGGAAAGACAATTTAGAGAATGACATGTGTAGCATCCATAAACATGACTACAATTCTGCGTTCTTAATCAACTTGCAGAACACCCCGCTGGATCCCTCAGTTTGCACATGACTCGGAAGAGAATTCCACCTACGAACAGCCTGGACAAAGAAAGAACGCTCACCAAAGCGAGAATTACACCTTGGTATAAGGAGCTGGAGAAATCTGTTAGATCTCAAAAACACTAACTTTTCATGTAGGTAATCTGGGCTCTTAGTAAGTATTAATTTATGAAGAAAGGCAAGAGCACGCCTTGCACAATAAGTCTCAATGGATGTACCAACAAACGAATTGACGAATCTGGAAATGTGACTTCCTCTGGTGAGGTTGTAGATATACCTAATGACATCATTAAATGCCACCGTTATTTTCCTCGCACATACAGAATCCAACTTGGGAAAGATAAGGCTACCATACATAAAGTGAGGTAACACGACAGCTTTAGCTAACTTCATTCGTAACCCAGGAGGTACGCTAACCGAGCTAATCCACAGCTGCCTTAGGCTACTATAAATTTTACCCAGAGTCGAACGAACATGACTGCAGCAACTAAAACTGGAGTTCAGTTGAATACCCAGACTTTTCGCAGAATGCACATAGTCAATAACGGCATTATTTAATACGACCGGTGGTAATACTCTTGTGTCTATGATGTCTCTATAAACAGCTAAGCAGATTGATTTAGATGGATTAAGCAACAGGCTATTGGTCTGAGACCATTCATGAACACATTGCAGGTCTTCGTTTATTCGCACAATACAGTCCTCAATTAGCCCAACCGGACGAGTGAGATACAATTGGACATCATCAGCATATAAGTGGATAGCACAATTTCGTACTACTCTTGGTAGGTCATTTATGTACAGGCTGAATAAAAGTGGGCCAAGAATTGAACCTTGAGGCACACCCAAATAAAGAGACGCAGCGGACGAGTAGTCATTTCCCACTTTAACAACTTGGGACCTGACAGCCAGAAAATTACATATCAACTTCACAGCCGAAGATGAAAAGTTAAAATCCCTTTTAAGCTTACTAAGAAGCTTTTGGTGATTTACCGAGTCAAAGGCTTTGCTAAAGTCAAGCAAAACTAAAACAGCTAAGTGATCCTTATCGAGCGCCTCGTGGATGTCCGAAGTAACTTTTAATAAGGCTGTCTCGCAGCTATAATTCGGTCGAAAACCAGACTGCCATTTGGATAAGAGATTGTGTTGTTTGACATATTGCATTATTTGGCTGTGCACGACTTTTTCAAAAACTTTCGCAAAGAAACACAGTAGACTGATAGGACGAAAATCACCAGGCTCCGATGGGGACGATTTCTTGGGTACAGGAACCACCAATGCCTTTTTCCACTCAGTCGGGAATTGGGAGGTAGTCAAACAAAAGTTGAAAATATGGACTAGAGGACTCACAATAAAAGGTACTAACAATTTCAAGAATACGGGTGTTAAAGAGTCGAATCCTGTGGCATTCGACTTAATAGAGTGTATAGCTGTAAGTACTTCAGAGGCCTCAGTGCATCTAAAACTAAACCCCACATCAGCCTGACCATTTGAATTGCGACACAAAATGTCAGAATATTGAACACTTCTATTCACAAAGAAATTGTTTAGTACATTTGGGTCCATAGCAGTTTTGTAATCATCACTGCCATGTATTCCCAAACTGCGAATATTCCTCCATAACTTTTTCAAAGGCTGATTGGTGTCCAATTTAGAGGCAAAATATGTTCTTTTTGCAGAGCGAATCATAGCTGTTACCCTATTACGCACAGCTTTATACCTGCTGTATATCAATGCTTCCTTGTTTCTCCGGTACTGTTTAATGAGGTAATCTCTCTCAGCCATTGCCCGATGGATGTTATCAGTAATCCAAGGACACCTCCGCCGACGTACACGACACATCTTTAGAGGGACATAACGATCAAATAGATTTAATAAACTATATGTTAAATTTTGCACCTTTCCATCTAGAGTCTCCTCTCGATATACATTATCCCAAGTCATACAACTACACTCAGTCTTCAAGAGATCTTTCTCAATATTCTTAAAGTCACGATAAACGAAGGAAATAACTTTAGGAATAGCCGCCAATCTCATCTTATACGTCATAAAGAGAAAATCATGATCAAAGTTGCTTGGAGGCGAAATCTGGTTATGAAATAGTACCTTAAGAATGTTTGTAGTCAACATATAATCTAACTGGGAGGGGGAGGACGCATTGTAATAGGTCGGTTGATTATTGAGAGCCTTTAGATCTAATGTTAGTAGGAGATAGGACAATTCATCCGCTGCAGAGCCTGCTTTCAGAGCGTTTACATTAAAATCACCACAAACAATAACGTCGCGATACTTCTGAACGACAGGATTGAGTGATTCGGTAAGTTCAACAAAGTTACACGGATTGAAGGTGCCTGGAGGAGAGTAAACACTAAATACGGCTAAACTTTCACAATCAGATGCCACTTCAACACCAATGAATTCAACAATTTCACCAGGTGACGAAATTTTAAGAGGAGTTGTTTTTAAGGTATTATGTACGTAGATCGATACACCTCCTCCAACACGCCCACGACGATCATTTCTAAACAAGGAACTTAATAGATGCGGCGACATCACCGTACGATTTGCTTATAAAGTCCGCTAGCCTGGAAATAGTAGAGTTTAAATCCTATAAGCAAGGATTTTCCTCGTACTTTTCTATTAGGTTTATAATTTACAGGCGACTTAATTTATTTTCTGCCTTTTTTTCCTAAAATGAACAAATTTTTGAAGTAAAACTTCTTTAGGGACGTTTGCTTAAAAAAATTACATTGAGAGTGAATCGTTTCATTCGTGTAACGCGTAACGCTCTACACATTGAAAAATCGTCAGATTTTTCGTATAACGATGGGAAATGGGGCGGACGGGATAAAAGAGACAAAGAAACTCAGGACTGTGTGTGCAATAGTTAAAGTACACTCTGCCTTACTGCATAGATTTTCTGGCATGTTAGCTACGTTGTCGCCCAGACTTTGCTTTATATCATTACTAGCTGGATCCCGTTGCGCCTCGCTGCACCCATCAATGTGGTGGATGGTTACCATTCAGCTCTTTCCGCAGCATTATCCGTGGTACAATATATACGCTGGCCATTTTCTAGATGACCAACCAAATGAACAACAGTTGCATATCTTTTATGAATGGCGAATGAAAGAAATTGCCATACCGCTAGATTATTGCTAACATTACGTCCCATTTAATATTGTGTTATTTTGCCGATCGCAATTGCATTAGCAGCACCAAAAACAGCCATGTCGCTCCCCTTCATTATATATTTGAATATGAATTTGATTGATTCGACAGAATTGCAAAATTCAACATTTATGAGAGCATTGAACGTCTTGGACAATAATGGCGAATAGAGTACGACCCAACGATTGTCAGCTTCACAATCGTAACCTTCCAAGTTATCTCTTTGCCATTGACCTTAGTCGGTCGACGAAGATACATTGGGTAACCATTGTTCCCGATTACATTTTCAGAAATCAATGCTCTTGAATACCGCTTTGAATATTTCTAACATGCATCATGATTCAGTCTCATCCCATTGTGGATTGCAAGTAAATATATATATATATATATATATATATATATATATATATATATATATATATATATATATATATATATATAGATTTTCGAGGGATATCGAATCAGACCACTATTTGCGGGTCCCTTTTCGTCCCTCTGCCTAGAGTCATCTTATTGGGGTTGCAGTGGATTGTCCCATGGCTCCCTTACTTCGACTCCCCTAGTTATCGCAAGCAGCTGATTGAAGGGAGTCTGCCTCATGTCCTCCATCCAATGGAGTCCAGTTATGGCAGCCCTTTTCCTCGCCACCGCCGGACAGTGACACACTATGTGTGTGGCCGTCTCAGGTTCCTCCAGGCACATCCGACAGGTGTCATCCTCCAGAATTCCCATTCTTTTTAGGTGATACCTGAAACATCCGTGTCCTGTAATCATTGCCACCAACCATCTGAGGGTTCTCCTTTGCATATGCAGGATCCTTCTTCTGGCTGCGGTAATCGGCAACTTAAGCACCATCTTAGCCTGCCTACACGTGGTCATAGCGTCCCACCGTCTCCGGTGTTCCTCAGCGACCCATTTCTCGATGTAGTTCCTTACCAACCCTCTGCCAATGGCAGAGTATGGCTCCGGTCCCCAGAATTCCGAGGTTGACCCCTGTTTTGCCAGGTTGTCAGCCTTTTCGTTCCCATCGATGCCTGTATGTCCTCTAACCCAAGCTAGCGTCACGTTGTTTTGTTGCGCACACCTGTTCAGTTTTTGGACACATTCCAACGCCAGAGACGCATTAATCTCTGTCTGATTCATGCGCTTAATCACAGCCTGATTGTCCAGTGCTATAAGGATACTTCTTCCCAGCACCTGACCCTCATTTATGTGATCCAGCGCGTGGATTGCAAGTAAAAGTTATGAACAAATCTGACGACCATATTTATATTGGACATATGCTTTCCGACACACAATGCATCAACGATTTTCCAACGTTCGTTTCGAACTGTATCGATTTTCTTTGCTGAACCTAACTAAAATTGTTAAAGTAACCGCTCGGCTGCGCCAATTTTGATATTTTTTGTTCTTTTTCACATATGCCTTTGTCGAAAACTACTAAATAAAGTCCATTTTAACATAAAAATTGGGTCAATAGCAAGAGAGGGAAGTATTGTACCTTTTTCAACAAAAATTTTTGATTAAAAACTAACACATTCACAAAGGCCTTATAGATAAAGAAACATTACTCGGCCATAGCCGTTGATATCCCATCTAAAGATAATAAGTTAATCTTGGTGAAGCAAGACCCATGTACCCGAGAGTATGATAACAAACCGGTTAACCAAGTGTTAAATATTGACCCGTGTACGCCAGCCTAATGAGAGTAACATGTAAACGCATTCTAACGTTACTACTGTTACGTTTCGGTTAATGCATTTATAATTTGACACCACTATCGGTGCTACAATCCTTTTTAGAAAGATTTCACTTTTTTTATTTCATTTAATAAAACAAACCCATTTCACATACAAATCATATCAATTTATTGCGAAGAAAAAAATTTTCTATAGGGATATCGACAATTCTTTTTCAAGTGCCATTGCAAAAATACCAACAGACATAATCATGAAAACTATATACATAAACCTTGCTATTGAGGTCTTCTAACACAAACAACACCCAATCAGTCATTTCATACAGCCAATTTTGCAAACATCGATTACATACAAAATAAAGATTCATTTTTATATATATAGATAGGAGTACAAATTCACCTTTATGTAAACTACTTCAGATTTTTCTTGTGGATTGGTCACTAGCCGGGGCTATGCCGCGGACACTTTGGAGTTGACTGACTTGTTGGAAGCGGCAAGCGGCATACACGACAAGAATTTTTGACGCAGCCTGACCAAGTGGACCTGCTTTTTGGCGTGGCCAAACATGTGGCACTGCCGGGAAGTTACGGTATAAACACTTGAGACTTTCTTAAAATGTCAAACGATGTAAACAAAAATGTTTCTTACGTTTAATTTGTAATTGTCTCCAATATAAAATACTTTTTGCACGCTTCAATTGATAAAATCGAAGCTGTTAAACCCGTATGTCAGTGGTTTGCGTGCTTAGAATAAATACCAAAAGGGAGTGTTAAATTAAATGTGTGAGGTGCTCTTGCTTTAAATTGGCACCCACTTCCCCTTTGGTGAGATGTGCTGGACCTTTCCCCTTTTTAAATTACAATTTTTTAAACTTTTTTGGGTCGCTGATTACGAAAATCGGGGTCCCACAGTCTTAAAATATGCATGTCACCTTTATAAATGCTTAAAAATTCCCTTTTAAAGGGTTTTCGCGATAATTTTAATTATAATCAAAAACAATCCAATGAAATATGTACATTTTTTGCAATATTTATTTTCAAAAGTGGTTGATTTATAACAAGGCGAGCCAAATTTTATGATAAGGGATAATAGTAAAGGGCTGAAACTATCCCTACATTGACTGAAAATATAAAGGTCTGTAAAAAATGTTTTTTCAACTTTATGCTTCAAAATCGGTTTTATCAGCTAAAACTAAATTATTTTCAACCCTTAAGGGAGTAAAACTACCCCTAGATAGAAGAAGAATTTCAAAAAAGGTTGATTGTTTTTTGCATTTCTTTTTGCTCCCTTTAAAATTAATTGGCTCTGTAAAAGATTGTATGGGATGAAAAAAACAGGCAATTGGCCGGGTGCCAAGGGTGCCAATAGCATACTCAAGTAAACTGACTCATCATTGGACAGTAAACCAATACTTGCGTTTGGAATGGTCTATGGCGATGCGGATGCAATTATAAATATTCATGCCTGTAGCGGTAGGGCAGCATGCTTACTTCCACCAGATGAATGCTTGCCTGTGGGGGGAACGTGCATACCGGTGTGGCATGCGCGGTGGTTGGCTATACGTACTAGGTGCACCGCGTGTATGCTTTTAAGAAAATTAGCCAACAAAATTATTTTTACTCGAGTTTAAATAAACCAGGATTATCAATACTTTCGCTAAATTAATGAAGCATGTATGCGAACGTACAAGAGTTAAATGACTAAGTTGTAAAAAAATGAATGTAGTACATTATCAGAAACTTTGATGAAAAATGAAGAATATGATGAGAACTTCAACATTTAATCCAGACATACCAGACACTATTTTACGATAAATCACCATGAAATGTACATATGTAGGCAGATCTTCTTCTTTAACGGCTCTACAGCCGTGTCCGGTTGTGGCCTATCCAAACTCTTCTCTCCATCGGTCCCGATTCGGAGCCGATATCATCCAGTTTGGCACCCCTAAGCTCTGAGCGTCCTTGTCCACGCCATCTTTCCTCCTTGGGACTTTTTCGCTGTGGCATCCACTAGGTCTTACCGCAGATGACAAATGCACGGCAGAAAATGGAGAAATAAATTTTATAGTGGTTATTTATGCATCGCCGCATAAAATTTTACCTGAAATGATGGAATTTATACATGAACATCTCCATTTCCGGAGGCTCAAATTTACTAGATCGAAACTTCAACCACATCCCCAAAATTTTGAGTAACGATTTCAATATTAATTTTTCATCAGAACCGGCACGTCCAAACTTAGTGGATGAAGGGATGTTGGGACGATAAGAGGTACCACCCCACTTCTTTTTGCATCCACAAAGTGCGCGAGGAACGTTCCTGGGAGCGAAACGCCAAACAGATAAAAGTACCGCAACATATGGAACCATTTTCAAACAAAAATATTTCAGTTATTATAAAACCTTTTCTTCATTTTTAGCTTTATTGATAAATATTGATATTTTCAAATAATATTTGTATCAAGTCCGTCAGTAGACTCGTCACTATACTTCCTGCATCAGTCGTTGCCCTGACTTTTCTCAAAGCGTACTTATACAACAGACTTTCCACTATACTGCAATAGGTAATATAACTAGCTGTTGAGCACAAAAGTTTTACTTCTAAAGTGCGGTCTTAAGCACACTCAAATTGTTTTTTCATCATTTATCTAAAGATATACTGAGTTTGGCATTTCACTGACTAGTCAGCACTGATTGCAAAACTGTCTCGACAGTGCTGACATGTCAGTAAAAAAAGGACGTCAGTAAGTATTTACACGAGTCAGTGACAGCGACAGTGTCAGTAGAAATGACCCGTGTAATGGCCAGGTAAAGAATAGAAACTTGAGCGACTCCATTTAGGAGCTTTTTCAATATTTTCCATCTGAGCCTCCAAAATTTTTTCGATTTTTAGCATTTTTATCAGAAGAATGCATTATTAACAGTGATTTTTTTCAGTTTTCTGATGCATCAAATCATCCAATAAAATAGTTCCTTACACAAGAATGGTCTTGGTCACGCTTACAGAACTCTGAATGGCTTTTAAACGGGCGCGTGCGCATAACGCAGCTCGCTTTTTCTGCCAGAGGAAAGCGACCGGCGCATGAACACAACCATATAAAACCCATTCAGTGTTCTATAAGCGAGTATGCGCGCTTATACTCTACTCTATCATCTACACTGCGCAGTACACTTACCCTAAGATAAAAGAGTATTGATGAGATGGTTCCACTACATCCATATGAATATGGTCAAATCTATTACTTGGAAATGGAGATTGGGTATGCTATGAAACTTTGGACTTTTGGCCACCAAGGCATGATCGAGACCACTCATTGCAGCCTGGATAGATCAAGAAAAAGAAAAAGTATTTCTTGGTAACGATGCGTTTTGTAGCACTACCAAGATGAGATAGACTGTGTTCGGAGTTGAACGCTAGCAAGACCCTCTCAACTACAGGCCTCGTAGATGTATTTTTCGTGGTGGTGGTAATGGTCCCAAAAGTCACCACACACCGGAGTAACATGGCGCGGAAGCCGTACGCGCAGAATTTTTGTGTTTATTTTTGCAGTAAAAAGTGATAAAATATTGTATTTTAACACTTTTAACTGCAATTGGATTTATCAGTGAATAGTTTTTTAGTGATTTCATTAAAAAAAATAAAACAAATTTGGTGATTAAGTGTGTTTAAGTGTTCAAATTGTTAAGGCGATCAACTTTTTTTTCACATTCATGGTGTTTTTTCATGTTTATTTACGAAAAAAATGTTACATATTTAATGTTTTGTGTAGTTATGGAATTAAAAGTGATTTTAAAGTGATTAATACATATATTATGATATTATTATTAAAAATATAGGTGCCGAAAAACACTTCTCTTATTCACTTTTCCATTCGCACTTTTCTGTACTTATATGTTTAGTAATAATTGCAAAATAAATTAATTAATGACTTTAAAATCACTTTTAATTAAATATTCAGCATATTTTCCCTTAATAAACACGAATAAAACACCGCGAATGTAAAATAAATTTATCACCTTAACAATTAAGACACCAAAAATACACTAAATCACTATTTTTTTTATATATTTTTTTATTAAATCACTAAAGAAATAATCACTGATAATCCTTGTATGGTTTAAAGCGATAAATTTCAATAATTTACCACTTTTTACCACAAAACTATAACGAAAACACTCGCGAACGTACTCTGCGCCATTAAATTCTCAGCAACTGTCAAATTCTGGGACCATTCTCAGCAATTGTTGTATTAGTGCCCGATACAACTGCATGGCCTGTAGTTGAGAGGGTCTTGACGCTAGCCAACGTAAGGCAGTGGATGTATAAGGCATAGGGTTGCCTGAACTAGTTTTACACCAGATTCTTGTATCTTTTTAAGACTGACATGATGAGCAGGTTGTGAAAAATACATGTATAACGCTTCAAAGTCTTTGCTAACGGAATATTTTCGTAGGAATCGACAACCACCAAATTTAGGTGGTGGGCCAAATTATGGTTATGCATACATATATACAGGGTGGGCCAGAAAGAATTGCGAATTTGAAAAAATCACTAAAAAAAACTAAGTACAATTCACATACAAATTTTTATTTCTACAATAATTTAGATCTGGGAAATTCATTTCTTAAAAATAGTATCATCCAGATGTGCACCATCGCGCTACAAACATTCTTCGAATCTGAACCTCAAATTGGTAAAAACTCGCTGGCATATTGCACGGGGAATATCTGCCATTTCTTTCCGGATATTGGTCTTTAACTGGTCAATTGTGGCTGGGTTATTGGAGTAGGCTCTACTTTTTAGGTATCCCCACAAAAAAAGTCCAGTGGTGTAAAATCCGGACTTCTAGGAGGCCATTCAATGTCACCTCGGCGCGATATCAATTTCTCAGCAAACATCTCCTTTACGACCGCCAAAGAGGCATTAGCTGTGTGGCATGTCGCGCCATCTTGTTGAAACCATGTCGCACGATTATAGGCTTCAAATTGTTGCAGCTGTGGAAAGAAAAAATCCCTTAACATGGCTATGTGGTTTTAAAATCGTACTCCTTTCTGGCCCACCTTGTACGTCGTGAGGGTGAGTTTCTCTGGTAACCTTTGTTTTATGTAAAAGCTCAAGATTTGGAATTACCCTTTGTACTACAAGTCTGTCATATCACAACGTTTTTGTGCGATGTCTTATTAACGGCTTGGTTCGAAGGAAGGAATAAAGGACAGGATAGATTGAAAGGAGTGTGGAGGGTGCTGAAGAAGAAAACGTTGCACCTGGCTTTTGAACTCTTGAATTTTGTAGGAGTGCACACCGACTGCAGGCCTCTATTTTTACTAGATATGACATGGCGCCGTCATAAGATTATGCAAGAATCGGAACATCAGTTCAGTATTTCCAAAATTATTGTTGCCAGTCCCTACGCGGCTCTAGAAGTTCTCTATCTACCCTATCGCCTATCTAACGGCGATTAACAATTTTTCATCTTTGTAGCATCTCGTTTCGTCCACACTAAAAAAATCAACAAACTTTCGCTGCTTTTACAATTCCCTCTCTAGTTATGCATTTTTTTAATTATTTCATTTTCAATATCTGGACTGGACTGTTCTTATACCCTTGACACACTGCAAAAACGAATGAACAATCTTCTAACTTCATTGGCTTTCAATGAGTGCGTTCAGTTAGGGTGAAAACATAGTGGAGCGGCGAGGCTAGAGTGTAGTGGGGAGCGTAGCTGAGTGTGTTGAAAATAATACACGTAGCAAACGCGCCAAAACATAGTGGAGCGTGGAGTGGCGCTGGTTCCCGCGGCGACCCGCTACCCTCTCCAATTGTGAATTCCACATAGATTTCTTTGCCTCACAGCTACGCTCCCCGCTACACTCTAGCCTCGCCGCTCCACTATGTTTTCACCCTTAGTAGCACAATGTAACATAGTGTAAAATCTGTCAAAAGGAAAGTAGAATGTTCCATTATCTAGCAAAACTTAACTGAATGCTTTGTGTTGAGTTATGTCGCAAATGTCAAGTTCCCAATTGTCATTTCAACTCATCTTGGGCAATTAAAATGACTGAAAACAGGAAAAAAGTTATAGTAGCAATTTCTTGTGCTGTAAAAAAGTTCTTGGATGATATTCATTGTATATGCTTTGATGTAAGTTATAAAATATGTATTATTTAACACCAAAAAAAATTGATTCAAAAATTCTTTTTTTTATTTTCTTTTCTTTTTGATAATGTTCGCTGCTACTCGTCAAGCGTTGTCGTCCTCGTAGATTCGTCAGTAGTTTCGTCACCATTATTCCTGCATCTGTCGTTGGCCTGAATTTTCTCAAGCGTACTATAGACCCGACAGACTTTCCACTATTGCATATTACTAGTCGTTGGGCACAAAAGTTTTACTTCTAAAGTGTGGTCTTAAGCACACTACACTCATATTTTTTTTTATATGATGCGCTGCCAATTCGGAATTTCGAATGCAGCCTGTTATTGCTAAAGTTAATTTTAACAAAAACTTTAATCAATGATTTGGTGCAACTCACCCTTAGTAACCAGGGTTACCAGGGTACTTAATATTAATTGTTAGTTATTATTTTGGTGATATTGTTGATTAGAGCTGCAAGTTGAGTTTAAACACGAACTGGCAATCTGATTTGTGTAGGTGGCTGAATCATTTTTCGCCGGTTGCGATTGTTTATTTCTCCTATTTATCGTTTAGGCTAGCTTCAAAAAAACTTCTTGCTAGTCCCCTCCTTGTTGAGACTCTCAATTGCGATTTAATGGAAACAACATCTCCAACTCGCCAATTATTACAATAAAATGCTTTAAATCCACTAGAGTTATTTATATTCACGACGAAATATGTTTGATATTTCCTTTCCGGTAGAAACCTGTTTAAAATAGAGACCGATTACTTCTCCTTTCTTTAAAGCGCGTCAGTATGACATTAAACACATGTAATTCCTACAATCATTTTAATAATCCGTTATCGACTTTAATTGAACTTTCAAATTAGTTGCTTCCATTCCTCTTAGCTACAAGAAAAATGTCGCAACGGAAATTTTTTCTTCCAAAAACTAAAAGTCAACTGTCGAACAAAATTATCCTCAATCTTAATTAAAATTGATCAAGATAAGCTACTTGTTTTCATTTTGTTAAACCTAATTATTTTCACGCCAAGGATGCGATGTCCTATAAATACTAGCTTACGTGAAGACATCAAAAAGTCATTTGTCACGAAATTTTTCTTAGGTCTTGTCACCATCCCCGAATTTTCATCCACCGGGAAATACCCGATGATATTAGGGTCGATAATTAGATTTTTTATATGACAGTTATTGATGCCAGTGGTTCCTTGAATGGAAAGACCTGTTAGTTATAGGATGCTCATTGTTGAATGGTCTTGGATCGTGGCTGACGCTCCTTGTCGCCCTAAGTATTCTCCCGGCTGTAGTTGATCACAAGACTCCTTTGGGACATTTGTGTTTTTGGCATTAATAAGAGAGTTATGGAGCCAGAAGAGCCCTAGTGAAAAAAGGTTCAGGAATAAATTTTTTGAACACTCAGTATTTAAGTGGGCGAAGCAAAGCACTAGTGAATTGAAGTTAGTAGGCTGGAACACCCAGCGGACTTGTGGTATGAATTATGTGAGAGCATTAATTTCTGTTATGGGATTTGACTTATTGCAGATGGTAAATAAGAAAATGTATGGACTGTTGGGAAAGTTAGTAGTTTTGAGTTTCTTATAATAGCAGCGGCAAAAATGAGCATATTTTAAACGCAACCAGCCAAGGTGAGATTAGGCCCCCATCCACGGTCACACATGTGTGACGAACATCTTTCGAAGAAGAACTGCCACTTACACACACATAGAAGTTTTGACATTTCTAGGCCATCAACGAGCAAAAATTGCTTCACACTTGTGTGAGCGACAATAATAATAAAAATCTTGTGCTTCTTTAAAACCAATTTTTAAAAATTATTATATGCAATTACCTAATCGTATCCGCCATGTTGATATTTTTAAATGAAAAAAAATTTCTTGAGTGTTAAAAAAAACCAAAACAAATCGTGTTTACGTATTTTACACTCTCATTCGCAAAAATTCACCCATACAATGAAGCAGGTGTGAAGGAAAAACCAAACCCGACGAATATTAGCTTCATACGGCGGCCAACTTCGAAAATTTGTAGTTTACACACGCATACTATGAAATAATTTCGATGTTGGCCGTATGCCGCAAACTTGTGTGACCGTGGATGGGG
Organism: Thereva unica; assembly: GCA_949987705.1. Lineage (NCBI taxonomy): Eukaryota > Metazoa > Arthropoda > Insecta > Diptera > Therevidae > Thereva > Thereva unica. The sequence goes on along the minus strand of OX465281.1, from coordinate 177,576,232 downwards.
GCCTATTAGCTGTAGAGCTGCCTCCAGCTTGACTGTGATGGATATGTGTACGATGCTTAACCAGAGTTCCTTTAAGGTCTTCCAGAACGTAGCTACGTAGTGTGCGCTCCATGGAGGTGTGGTAATAGACAGATGATTGCCATAATTTTTATGGGGGTCTGCTTAGTAGTCCATTCAAAACGCGCGTTATGGTGTTCCAAAATAACACCGTTAAGAAAATCGAACCCTAAACGTTTTTGGGGTCGCTGATCACGAAAATCGAGGTCCCGCGGTCCCAAAATTAGGGCGTCACCCCTAAAAATGCAAAAACACCCCTTTTTAGGGGGTTTTCGCGATTACTTCAATAATAATGAAAACTAATGCGATGAAATGCACTTTTTTTAATATTTATTTGCGAAGGGGGTAGATTTATACTAAATTTAGGCGAGCTTAATGGTAAGGGGTACCCCTAAAGGGTTCAAAGTACCCCTAAATTGGCGAAAAATGGCAAAAATTGTAAAAAAAATGTTTTTTCAAGTTTTTGCTTCAAACTCGATTGTGGGCGTACTGTCAGGCAGAAATAAATTATTTTCAACCCTTAGGGGGTTAAAACTACCCCTATAATATAGTTAATTGAAAACTAGGGGGGGTGTTCCAAAATAACACCGTTAAGAAAATCGAACCCTAAACGTTTTTGGGGTCGCTGATCACGAAAATCGAGGTCCCGCGGTCCTAAAATTAGGGCGTCACCCCTAGAAATGCAAAAAACCCATTTTTGAGGGGGTTTTCGCGATTATTTCGGTAATAATGAAAACTAATGCACTTTTTTAAATATTTATTTGCGAATGGGGTTGATTTATACTAAATTTAGGTGAGCTTAATGGTAAGGGGTACCCCTAAAGGGTTGAAAGTACCCCTAAATTGGCGAAAAATGGCGGACAGCGGCTGGCGGGTGGCAGAAGGAAAGAGGGTTAAAAAATTTCCAAATGTTTTAATAATATTTCATCAAATATAAAATTTTAATGCAAAACAATAAATTTCAATTTGTTCCAATTACAATTTTAATATGGGGGTAGTTTTACCCCCTTAAGAGTTGGGCGCCTACAAGTCTTCATCAACAGATGCCTTCGTCGTATCCTAAAAATCCGCTGGCAAGATAGAATTTCAAACGAAGAACTTTGGCGCCGTGCCGGCCAAGAAAGGATAGACGACCAAATCAGGCGAAGGAAATGGAATTGGGTTGGCCACACCTTGCGGCGCGAAAACGAAAATCTAGCCAAACAGGCCCTCGACTGGAATCCGCAAGGATCCCGTCGAGTCGGAAGACCTAGGACAACGTGGAGGAGAACCCTACTAGAAGAAGCCGCAACAACTGGGAGATCCTGGTCGGAGCTGAGAGCTGTCGCGCAAAACAGAGTCCGCTGGAGGGCAACTGTTTCCGCCCTATGTCCCATGAGGGATTAAAGGAGTTTAAAGAAGAAGAGTTGAAAACATTAATTTTTTTGCTGATAATACCTTTTGAACCAAATTTCAAACAAAAAGCAAAAATAAATTTTTTTTTCAATTTTTTTTATATCAAGTTGTTTTTATTATAGTAAGTTCGCCTTAATTTAGTATAAATCAACCTCCTTCGCAAATAAATATTTAAAAAAAGTGCATTAGTTTTCATTATTACTGAAATAATCGCGAAAACCCCCTAAAAAGGTTTTTTTTGCATTTTTAGGGGTGACGCCCTAATTTTAGGACCGCGGGACCTCGATTTTCGTGATCAGCGACCCCAAAAACCTTTAAGGTTCGATTTTCTTAACGGTGTTATTTTGGAACCCTCCCCCCCCCCTAGTTTTCAATTAACTATATTGTAGGGGTAGTTTTAACCCCCTAAGGGTTGAAAATAATTTATTTCTGCCTGACAGTACGCCCACAATCGAATTTGAAGCAAAAACTTGAAAAAAAGTTTTTTTTACAATTTTTGCCATTTTTCGCCAATTTAAGGGTGCTTTCACCCCTTTAGGGTACCCCTTACCATTAAGCTCGCCTAAATTTAGTATAAATCAACCCCCTTCGCAAATAAATATTAAAAAAAGTGCATTTCATCGCATTAGTTTTCATTATTATTGAAATAATCGCGAAAACCCCCTAAAAAGGGGGGTTTTCTGCATTTTTAGGGGTGACGCCCTAATTTTGGGACCGCGGGACCTCGATTTTCGTGATCAGCGACCCCAAAAACGTTTAGGGTTCGATTTTCTTAACGGTGTTATTTTGGAACACCCCCCCCCGCGTTTTGAATGGACTATAGGTAACCAACTGTTCTTTGTTGTAAATACGCCAAGTAGTTTTAAAAACAAAGCAAATATCTAATAAGATCTTTGAGAGCGCCTTCTTTAGTGCTACTCGGAATAAAAATAAAACTCGCCTGCTCCTAGCCTGCAACAGGAACGGCGTCAAAACACCGACACGGCTCACGGCATGCTACGCCTGAGTAAAAATAAGATTCTCCAGCACCTAGCACGAAAGTACAGTACGCGTGACTAAAAATAAAGCTGGTGACAGAATTTCGCTCAAACGCGGTGTGGACATTGACGGATAGAATAAAGTATGTGTATTGCAATGCGAACTAACGAAATGTGGCTTGAGCACTATGCACACACCGCGTAAGTTGCTTTACTTTCTACTTCTGGCGCGTTGCCGCGCGGTCCAGTGTGAAAAAGTTGTTTGTATGTTGTGTTTTGAGTCGTGTTTTGGTGTTGGTGGGCATTTTGTTTATGTTTTGAACCTGTAGGTTTTTTTTCTAGTTAATACGCAAATCATACAGCTTTTTCAATTTATTTCGTATCACGTCCACTTTGGCACTTTGATTTTTAGGTTGTGTCAAAGTCGGAACGCGACACCAGCTTTGTGTAAGTAAAAAATCCGCGCACACCGCGAAGCCAATGTCCGCACCGCGTTTGAGCGAAATTCTGTCACCAGCTTAAGGGGTTACATGGGTTTACTCGGGGGAAAAAAGGTCTATTTTCAACAATTTTTTTTTTATATAAAAAAGGACATATTTTATTCAAACTTTTTACTGTCTTAAAAATATATGTTTGGAAAAGATTTTCTGAAATTTTCAAAACAAAATATTCAAAACTCCGCTATTGTGACGTCATTTCCGGTGACCCCTCGGAAAAAATGTGCGTTCGCGTTGACAGTACAACTCATGACAGGATCATCAGAATTGAAAAAAAATTGGATTTTAGGCAGACCTTTTTACAAAAAAATGCAAATTTTGGTAAAATTTTCTCAACATTTCTTTTTTTTTAAATAGTTGTGATTGAAAAAAAAAATCCTTCGTTCAAGTCCTCGTGAATTGTATCTCGAAGACCTGTGTAAAATTTCATCACGATCGGTTGAGTAGTTTTCGAGAACTTTTGACAACCGACTTTGAAAACACAGTTTCGAGAAAAACGCGTTTAAAGTTTTGAGTAGCAGTGGGCTGAGCCTTGAGCGCGCAACTTCCCAAGGCTGTATCTCCGAAACTTTTATTCGGATCGACTTGAAATTTTAGGATAATATTCTCGAGATGTTTTAGATATTAATAAGACAATAAAAAAAAATCGATTTTTTGACCCATGTAACCCCTTAACAATCGCCCGCTCCTAGCCTGCAACGATCCCGCACGTACAACGTCAAATTGTGTGTATAGCACGCAACTATATATTGATATCTGTAACAGAGGTGAACATACATACCACTGGCTGCTATATTTTTAGATTTTCGTGCCTGTAGCGGGAGCGGGCATGTTTCAATAAATTTTTCATGCCATTTTATACACAATGTGATAATTCACATCTTAAGGTTACAGCTACGATGCTAACAAATCGGTTAGCCGCTAGATCAATACTGGCCAAAAAAGTGCAAAGCAGATTGGTGCAAGTTTTATTCGAAATAAAGCACTATTGGAAATCCATTTTGGAAAGGCTTAGATTTCACTTCATCAAACCGGCCGGAGCAGAAACTTGAAAATAAGTGCGGGTAGTGCCAAGGGCAATTGTCCTTAAGCCGGCTCTACACGATGCGGTGAACACCTTCCAACGTTGGACGCTTGATGGTAGGACGCATCGTGTGGCCGATACTCGAGCTACGAGTGTCCAATGTCAACCGTCCAACGTTCGCGTTTGGACACGTTCGGGCTGTTGTCGGTATTTGGGACAAGTCAAACACTTTTTTTCCCACTCGGCCCAACATTTGGAAGACATTTGGCACACTGCTACACGATTCGGTCATCAGTTCATTCTGTGATTTGGGTTTTGACAGGTATGTATGTTTATTATTATGTATGTATGTGTATTATTATTAGTTAATAATTGATTATTTATATTATTAATAATTATTATTAAAGAAATTATTATTCATAATTATCATTAAAGAGTAAATTTTATTAAAGAAAGCCAACAATTATTCTAGGGTGTTACGTGACATGACTTGGCGAACGTTTGAATCAATTGCATTGGATCAAACGCTCGCTCCACCGTGTAGCAGGACATTTGCCATACTAATCGTCGAGTCCATTTGACTCAATCATTCGAGCCAACATTAGAATCAAGCGTTCACCGCATCGTGTAGAGCCGGCTTTAGCCTGTATACGTCCAGTCGTACTCCACTCTCGGACCGACTTCCAGAGTGGCAGGATTGGTACCAGTTTTGAGGTTTGAGGCCCCAGAGTTTGACGACAAATATGGAGACAGGTAATTGTCTTGCCAGTTACTCTTTCAATCTGGGGTTTAAAGGAGAACTTTTGATCCAGGATTATACTTAGATATTCAAGCTTTCTTGGAGAAAACCACTTTTTACAATCTAGAGAGGGACATTTTAAATATATGTAGCTTCCTTTCATTAGTAAATGGTTCGATGACAGTTTTTGTGGTTTAATACGCAAGTTCTTGCTCCCGCAACGATGCAAATTTGATAGAGCGACATGCGTAAGGCTAAGGCTAGCGACATACGTTTTTCCCGAACCGAGTTTTTGACGTGACAACGTCTATTAAATCGACGAACGCCGGCTGCATGCACGAAAAATGATGACTCATTGTCCCGTTATGTCCCGTAGTAATTTTAAAAATTTGATTGTAGTAATCTTAAAAATTTGATTAAATTTGTCAATATTTAATTAGATTAAATTTTTCAAATTGTCAACAATAAGCAAAGCAAGCCAAACACTCTGTCTCCTAACTGGGTGCCGGTGTATAAGAAAATAGTGAACATTACACTGACGAAAACTGTGAAATGCAAACGAAAACAGTTTTCATTCACAAGTCGCAAGGTGGGACGTTTACTGTTATTGTTTATAAATACTCCTCGGAGCAACCACAACAGTTGGTGTACGTGGCGCTGAAGCTGGTGACATATGTAAGCCGTACATGCATTGCATCCGTTGACAGAAAAAATAGAAGCGTGTGTATTCATATGCGAGCTGACGGAATATCCCGTGAATGGAAGGCATGCCACGCAAAGGTCGGGCTACTTTCAACTTTTTCTGCAGGCTTTGGCATTACCGCATTCGAGATAGCACACCCAAGCACAAACACAAAAACACATGAACACGTTACTTAGATTTTCGGGCTATGTGTGAAAGCCGGCACGGAACGCAACCATGTAATATTGTGTCAGAGGAAATTCGCCGGATTTCATGGAGCCTCTGAATGCAATGCATGTACGGCTTGGATATGTCACCAGCTTGAGTCGGGTAACGAATATAGACGGCTTGCACATCATCACGGAAAAAGATGCGCCTTTTATCTTCAAACACAGACGGGATGGGAACGACTCACAGACTACGTGAGATGTCCGTAACGAATACATTCGACTCCGTGGACACGCCCTTCAAACAATCACTACGAAAGCAGTGAAATTTTGTGATGACGGTAACAACGCTGGGCAAACTGTAGTGACAAACCTTAATGTTCATAGTTTGTCTGCGCACTTCGCCGATATTGAAACGGATCCCGTGATACCAAGATCGGATTAATTGGTATTGACTGAAACTTGGATGCGTGACAATTTTGATCCAGTTCCAATCAATAATTATGAATGTATAACCAGGCAGAATAATCGATCGGATTCTGATACAAACGCAGCTGGTGGAGTGGCAATCTATCGAAAATTAACATCATCATCCACGGCCAAAGCTCTCCACGTTGAATTGTCGGACACAACTCGTCTCATCAGAAACACAGGCGAGGTCTGCTTGGCTGAAATTACATGCTTCACTGCTGATACAACGTTTAAAATTGTACTTGGCGCAGTGTATATTCATCCTGGAGCAAGTTTCTCAAACATTAGTGTATTGCTGCACCAAGCACTCTTTCCGTATGTGCATAACAGGCAGTATGTGCATCCGATCATGCAAGTGGATACCAATGTACCAATCTTCTTTGTGGCGACTTCAACACCAACGTGAAAAATGATGATACATTCCTCAAATTCATTAAGGATATGTACAATCTCGAATGCACATCAGATGTTACTAAGTCAACAACGCTGAGAGGAACAACCCTTGATTTGACTTTTTCAAGGCACATTACACTTGAAACACTCCCATTCATTTCATACTTTTCCTATCATCGACCTATCCTTAACAGAATAACACAGATTGCAGGAAGTTAAATATCAGACATGTATAAAAGCTGTAAATGAATTTGTTACTACACATTGTTACTTGTAAATAATCTGTTCATTAAAGTAATAAACATATTTGAATTCATTAGTGCAAATAAAAGCTAATTTATCAATCAAAATGAATATTTCATTTCACTCCTTTTTGTATCCACACAAAATAATGATAATTTAATATAAATGATTCAATTTTATTCATAAAAGTATGCAATCATTTCATCAATGTTTTCTCATGACGTTGTCACGTTAAACTATCGTCCGTAAACCCTCTTTACAGACAACAAATTTTTTTCCTCAAGAAACAGTGTAGATTTGGTGGAAAACTGAGTGAAATTAGGTAAAACATGCTGCTCCACTAAAGAACCCAATTGGCTTACAAGCCACTGGCAGGCACGCCCCGAAGAAGATATCCGACTGAAAGGCCGTCGCATGCAGGTGACGTCATGATTCCCTACATACACACTGGCGAAGACGACAGTTTAGCATAGCAGACTGTTAATTCCAGTGCAAAAATGTTCATGAAAACTTTAAACGCCCAAACAGATTCGTGACTGGAAAAACCTTTGAAATACACGGACCATCATATATTCCGCTTTCGTGCAAAAATGTAAATAACTCACCCCGTGAACAAGCGCGAATGCGAGTATGGGTGGTCTCCGCGCCTAGTTCGCGCCTTGCTATCAGGTCCAACTGGATACGACGTGAATTCAAGCCATAAATGGGTCCCAAAATCCCAAAAATCACCTCACGTAATTAATAGACGACCCCTAAAGAAAATACGTCCTCGGTAGATGAAGAAAATACTTCAGCAAAAGATGAAGAAAATTTTTCCGTGGTACACATGTCCAAGCTAAAATTGAACGGTTTAGTACCATTTGATAGAAAAGGGTTTCAAATTTAAAAACAAGCATTCAAATTGAAATTAATAAAGTATTTACTTCCTGGGTATCACGTGGCCCTTAAAAATGTTAACGTTTCGAAGTGCTCCCAAGGGTAGTTCAATTTGCTGGGAATTACCGGAGGGCCACCGTTTTATACACATATCCCCTGCGAAATTTTTTACCATATTAAAAAATCAAGGCAAGCGGTAGTTTGCCGAGTTCGTAAGGGCAAACAACTAATGCCTTATTTACGCCTAAACATAGAAAACAAGGTGTTTTTTTTTATAAAATTATGCGATTTATCACCTTTTTATAAGCAATATAAGTAATTTTTCACTTGTAACCGATACCCAAAATATAAATAATTTATTATTCCATGAGTTTTTTTTCCTATCATTCTTCGTTTTCTTTATTTTTACATTTTTTACATTTCGAATCGAACTTTTTTCTTCTCCTTCAGTCTAAAAAAGTGGGTACTCAAAATTATTCTGTCAGATGGCGCTCTAAGTTATTTCAATTGCTCAATAAATGAGATGGTGCTACTAGTTAGTCGAAAAGTGTTTACTCGAACTGTTGATGCTAGATGGCATTAGATGATTAACAAAACTTATTCATTTAAAGTAGTTAGTCGCAACTATGGTATCAGATTGCGTTAGGTACTATAAAAAACATGTAGTTCACAGTACAAATGTACAGTAAAATTTTGAAATACTGAATGCCGAGATCGTAATCGCAATTTATTTCTAAAAATATGACATATTCGTTACAAGTTAGTCAAATCCAGCACTGTTGATGTCAAATAGCATTTCCTATAATTTCGATGATAAACAAAAAGTGTACGCATGGTACGCGTCTCAAGAGGGCGGAATACCATTTTCTTCACAACCCCCTCGACATGGGTATCAAATGAAACGGTATGATAAGTAGAATACAATAAGCAATATAGTATACTCAATAAAAAGTAAGATCCACCGAGGCCACCTCAAGAGGACGCAGTACCATTTTCTTCACAACCCCCTCGACATGGGTATCAAACGAAAGGGTATGATAGGTAGAATACAATAAGCTATGTCTTTATATCCATGGCGGCCGTCTCAAGAGGGCGGACTACCATTTCTTCACCACCACCTCGACATAGGTATCAATTGAAAGGGTATCATAAGTAGAATACCATAAGCAATATAGTATACTCAACCCACCAAAAAACATTAAAAATGTGAATTAGAAGTTCGTGGGCGCGGAAATTATTTATTGGGACAGTTTAAAACACACTTATAACAAAAAGAAGTGATATGGACTAGTCAAGATGAATCGTTAATAGCATGAAATAATTAAACACGTGCATTTACGAACGAATTCAAAGGAATTATATAACTGCCAATTTTTATTTAAAACTCAATAAAGTATTATCAACCGCGAAAAAGGTATTTGGCTGGCGCGTTCGTTGTATACCTAGCATGAATCTTTGCTGAATTCAGCGTGGCTCAGTCTATAGTATTTCTAATAAAATTTGTTACATTTCGAAGGGCAGCTAAGATTCATGCTCTAAAATTGTTGTAAAATTCCTTTGAATTCGTTCGTAAATGCACGTGTTTAATTATTTCATGCTATTAACGATTCATCTTGACTAATCCATATCACTTCTTTTTGGTATAAGTGTGTTTTAAACTGTCCCAATAAATAATTTCCGCGCCCACGAACTTCTAATTCATATTTTTAATGTTTTTTTGGTGGGATATCACTCTTTTTTGTTTTAATACATTCTACAATAAAAAATAAATAATCTTCTGTATAAAGAAATATTATGTATTTAATTGTTCATTATATTTTTTTATTTATTTTATAAGTAGGTAATAACAAAATAACAAAATGCAGGAATTCAAATTAATATTATTGCCTTTGTAAAAAAAACAAACATAAGCTCCTTTCGAGTTTCTCGGCCAAGATTTTTTCTGTACTATGGAATTATTGATCCATAACCAGCTCGATTTTTCTTTCAACATGCTGATCTAATGACCTTATTCGAGTGTTCCTTTGAATTCGTTCGTAAATCCACGTGTTTAATTATTTCATGCTAGTGTGTTCTAGTTATGATACCCTTTCATTTGATACCCATGTCGATGGGCTATGTAAAGAAAATGGGTATCCGCTTTCTTGACATAACCGCCGTGGATCTAAATATATTTTGAGTATACTAAATCGCTTATTGTGTCGAGGGGATGACCGCCATGGATCTAACCAGATATTGAGTATACTATATAGCTTATTATGTTCTACTTATCATTCCCTTTCTTTTGATACCCATGTCGAGGGGGTTGTGAAGAAAATGGTAATCCGTCCTCTTGAGATGACCGCCGTGGATCTAACGGTATATTGAGTATACTATATCGCTTATAATGTTGTTCTTATTCCCTTTCATTTGATACCCATGTCGAGGGGGTTTTGATGAAAATGGTAATCCTCCCTCTTGAGATGACCGCCATGGATCTAAGCAGATATTGAGTATATTATATCGCTTATGGTATTCTACTTATGATACCCTTTCAATTGATACCTATGTCGAGGTGGTGGTGAAGAAATGGTATTCCGCCCTCTTGAGTCGGCCGCCATGGATATAGAGACATAGCTTATTGTATTCTACTTATCATACCCTCTCATTTGATACCCATGTCGAGGGGGTTGTGAAGAAAATGGTAATGCGTCCTCTTGAGGTGGCCTCGGTGGATCTAACTATTTATTGAGTATACTCAATTGCTTATTGTCTTCTACTTATCATACCCTTTCATTTGATACCCATGTCGAGGGGGTTGTGAAGAAAATGGTAATCCGCCCTCTTGAGATGACCGCCATGGATCTAACCAGATATTGAGTATATTATATCGCTTATGGTTTCTACTTATGATACCCTTTCAATTGATACCTATGTCGAGGTGGTGGTGAAGAAATGGTAGTCCGCCCTCTTGAGACAGCCGCCATGGATATAAAGACATAGTTTATTGTATTCTACTTATCATACCCTTTCATTTGATACCCATGTCGAGGGGGTTGTGAAGAAAATGGTAATCCGCCCTCTTGAGACGCGTACCATGCGTACACTTTTTGTTAATTACCCAACATTTGACATCAGCAGTGCTGGATTTGACTAACTTGTAACAATTATGTCATATTTTTAGAAATAAATTACGATTACGATCTCGGCATTCAGCATTTCAAAATTTGTTTTTTATAGTACCTAACGCAATCTGATACCATAGTTGCGACTAACTACTTTCAATGAATACATTTTGTTAATAATCTAATGCCATCTAGCATCATCAGTTCGAGTAAACACTTTTCGACTAACTAGTAGCACCATCTCATTTATTGAGCAATTGAAATAACTTAGAGCGCCATCTGACAGAATAATTTTGAGTACCCACTTTTTTAGACTGAAGGAGAAGAAAAAAGTTCGATTCGAAATGTAAAAAATGTAAAAATAAAGAAAACGAAGAATGATAGGAAAAAAAACTCATGGAATAATACCTGTGACACACTATACTTTCATTATGATGGTAACTTTCATTATGATGGTTAAGGAAATGATGGGGTGACACATTTACTTTCATTTGCATGTGTCATTTGCAAGTGACAAAAGATAAGATACTAACCGATTCTTTTGGCCACAATTGCTTTTTTTTCCTCGAGTTTTCCTGAGACATCGTTATTTTTGAACTACTTGGGCTCAGATTTGTTTGTTTGCTTTGAATTGACTGTTAAATTGTCAGTTTTAAGGAGAAAGGAGGGGAAATTTATTATAAAAATTAGTTTCCAGTTTTGCAACAGATGTCACTTAACCGAAATTACAGTCCAAATGAAGGTAAAATACTTTCATTTTGAACTTTCATTATGATGGGGTTTTGCCGCGATAATGAAGGTTACTTTCATTATGATGGTAAATGTGTCACAGGTATAATAAATTATTTATATTTTGGGTATCGGTTACAAGTGAAAAATTACTTATATTGCTTATAAAAAGGTGATAAATCGCATAATTTTATAAAAAAAAACACCTTGTTTTCTATGTTTAGGCGTAAATAAGGCATTAGCTGTTTGCCCTTACGAACTCGGCAAACTACCGCTTGCCTTGATAAAAAGTTAGATCCACCGAGGCCACCTCAAGAGGACGCATTACCATTTTCTTCACAACCCCCTCGACATGGGTATCAAACGAAAGGGTATGATAAGTAGAATACAATAAGCTATGTCTTTATATCCATGGCGGCCGTCTCAAGAGGGCGGACTACCATTTCTTCACCACCACCTCGACATAGGTATCAATTGAAAGGGTATCATAAGTAGAAACCATAAGCGATATAATATACTCAATATCTGGTTAGATCCATGGCGGTCATCTCAAGAGGGCGGATTACCATTTTCTTCACAATCCCCTCGACATGGGTATCAAATGAAAGGGTATGATAAGTAGAAGACAATAAGCAATATAGTATACTCAATAAATAGTTAGATCCACCGAGGCCACCTCAAGAGGACGCATTACCATTTTCTTCACAACCCCCACGACATGGGTATCAAATGAAAGGGTATGATAAGTAGAATACAATAAGCAATATAGTATACTCAATAAAAAGTTAGATCCACCGAGGCCACCTCAAGAGGACGCAGTACCATTTTCTTCACAACCCGCTCGACATGGGTATCAAACGAAAGGGTATGATAAGTAGAATACAATAAGCTATGTCTTTATATCCATGGCGGCCGTCTCAAGAGGGCGGACTGCCATTTCTTCACCACCACCTCGACATAGGTATCAATTGAAAGGGTATCATAAGTAGAATACCATAAGCGATATAATATACTCAATATCTGGTTAGATCCATGGCGGTCATCTCAAGAGGGCGGATTACCATTTTCTTCACAACCCCCTCGACATGGGTATCAAAAGAAAGGGTATGATAAGTAGAAGACAATAAGCAATATAGTATACTCAATAAATAGTTAGATCCACCGAGGCCACCTCAAGAGGACGCATTACCATTTTCTTCACAACCCCCTCGACATGGGTATCAAATGAAAGGGTATGATAAGTAGAATACAATAAGCTATGTCTTTATATCCATGGCGGCTGTCTCAAGAGGGCGGACTACCATTTCTTCACCAGCACCTCGACATAGGTATCAATTGAAAGGGTATCATAAGTAGAATCCCATAAGCGATATAATATACTCAATATCTGGTTAGATCCATGGCGGTCATCTCAAGAGGGCGGATTACCATTTTCTTCACAACCCCCTCGACATGGGTATCTAATGAAAGGGTATGATAAGTAGAAGACAATAAGCAATATAGTATATGTACTCAATAAATAGTTAGATCCACCGAGGCCACCTCAAGAGGACGCATTACCATTTTCTTCACAACCCCCTCGACATGGGTATCAAATGAAAGGGTATGATAAGTAGAATACAATAAGCTATGTCTTTATATCCATGGCGGCTGTATCAAGAGGGCGGACTACCATTTCTTCACCACCACCTCTACATAGGTATCAATTGAAAGGGTATCATAAGTAGAATACCATAAGCGATATAATATACTCAATATATGGTTAGATCCATGGCTGTCATCTCAAGAGGGCGGATTACCATTTTCTTCTCAACCTCCTCGACATGGGAATCAAATCAAAGGGTATGATAAGTAGAATACAATAAGCAATATAGTATACTCAATAAATAGTTAGATCCACCGAGGCCACCTCAAGAGGACGCAGTACCATTTTCTACACAACCCCCACGACATGGCTATCAAATGAAAGGGTATCTTAAGTAGAAGACAATAAGCAATATAGTATACTCAATATCTGGTTAGATTCACGGCGGTCATCTCAAGAGGGCGGATTACCATTTTCTTTACAACCCCCTTCGACATGGGTATCAAATGAATGGGTATGATAAGTAGAATACAATAAGCTATGTCTTTATATCCATGGCGGCCTTCTCAAGAGGGCGGACTACCATTTCTTCGCCACCACCTCGACATAGGTATCAATTGAAAGGGTATCATAAGTAGAATACCATAAGCGATATAATATACTCAATATCTGGTTAGATCCATGGCGGTCATCTCAAGAGGGCGGATTACCATTTTCTTCACAACCCCCTCGACGTGGGTATCAAATGAAAGGGTATGATAAGTAGAATACAATAAGCAATATAGTATACTCAATAAATAGTTAGATCCACCGAGGCCACCTCAAGAGGACGCATTACCATTATCTTCACAACCCCCTCGACATGGCAACTTATTGATCATGAATTTGGAAAACGAGTAACCCTGAGTGGTCAATGTAAAAATTGTTCGTACACTCAAAAGATTCGTAAATCGGAAATGATTTCGGCAGCACCTGTTCTCATAATACAACTGAAATTATTCGAACTGAAAAATAAAAATTTATTAAAATTGAGCAATGCGATATCAAAGCTGTCACTTCTGCAAAATTGCATATAGGAGGTTCAAATTATAAAGTGATTAGTGCTATATTCCATACAGGAACACTTGAACAAGGTCATTACATCAGCATGTTGAAACAAAAATCGAGCTGGTTATGGATCAATGATTCCATAGTGCAGAAAAAATCTTGGCCGAGAAACTCGAAAGGAGCTTATGTTTTTTTTTACAAAGACAATAATATTAATTTGAATTCCTGCATTTTGCTATTTTGTTATTACCTACTTATAAAATAAATAAAAAAATATAATGAACAATTAAATACATATCTAATATTTCTTTATACAGAAGATTATTTACTTTTATTTTAGAATGTATTAAAACAAAAAAAAGTGATATCCCACCAAAAAAACATTAAAAATGTGAATTAGAAGTTCGTGGGCGCGGAAATTATTTATTCGGACAGTTTAAAACACACTTATAACAAAAAGAAGTGATATGGATTAGTCAAGATGTGTCGTTAATAGCCTGAAATAATTAAACACGTGCATTTACGAACGAATTCAAAGAAATTATACAACTGCCAATTTTTATTTAAAACTCAATAAAGTAAGTATTATAATACAAATGTTTTTTTTGGTGGGATAAAACTAACTACTACTTTGCAATTTTCTATTTTTGTATCCACTTTCATGGAAGTTAGCGGAAACTTTTGCTTAACGCAACTTACACATTTGTTGAAATGAAATATTGAAATTTCACTTTTTGTAAAAAAAGACTTTCTTCTAAAAACCGCTTCTTTTGGTCCGTGGATGGCCTTAGATCAACGTTCAAGAGCTTGAAATTTTCTTCAAAAGTTGTACTATCACATACAAGTAAGAAAAAGTGTATTTAAAAAATTTTCAATTTTCAAAACGGCTCCCAAAACATATTTATAATGAAAAAGCAGAGGTTTTATTGAAAAAAACTGACTTTCCGAGTCCGATCCCCCATAAAACTGAATACCGTGATAAACTTCGAACTGAATCCCTTTACCCCCGGACTTCACCTCCGAAAATATATTTTTGGAGTAATACCCGATATTGTTCGATATACAATCGGCATTTTCAACTACACGATGGCATGATAGGCAACAAAGATAAATTCCGCGGTGGCATGTTCAGTATTTTATCAATAAGTGATTAAGCCCCAGTATCAATTCATCAATCAAATACATGCTCCGTTTTTTGCCTCCTTCCTTCCGAATCCAATTTATATCCTTTGAGACTTTTAAGATGGATGCATTAGGAGCAATACCACGCAATTTTTCCTGATCAACACTCCCCATCTGATGGGGTGGTACACGAGGAATGTCAAGGATTTCAGATGGAATTATATCATATTATTCGTCCTTGAAATTACTTGTTTAGTCTTGAATTGAGAAATATTTGGTGTGAACGATTTATGTGACGGATTGAAATTGATGAATTTTATATAAAGTCAATTTTTATACAATTTTTTTTTGCTTTAGGATAAACGAAAAATGAATGAAAAAGTACATATATGTAAAAAATATTGTTGTATATGTAGTACCAGATACAGCCAATTATGTATGTATATGAAAAACGGTAAATTTTGATGAAACATTGGGAAACTTCGCAGCCAGTTTATTCTATGTAGAATGTTCTGCATGATTTTTTTCCTTCAACCCGTAGTATGAAATCATCATTCCAAGTGATTTCAGCATTCGTACCGGAGCCGTCAACGTCTGACCGCAGACATACATATGTATAACGTTTGACTTGAGAGCTTCTGCAATATCAGCGACCAACGGGGAAGGTTTACGCACAGCCCTCAAGTTATGAGTAATCACATAGGTAATAATCCCAACACTGAAGCCGATCTGAACGTTGTCTTAGCCAATTTGCAGGAAGCGATGGGAACAGTCTTTGAAAGCATAGTCAACATTCATAACGATCTCAGGCTAACGACATACGATTTGGTTTTTCCCGTACGGCTAACCGTCCCCGATCTTCCCGTAGCCATGATTACATGCTTTTTCCTTCTGAAACCGATCGTCGCAGCTAACCGAATTGCTTGATTTCCATTTGGCACGAAAAAATTTGTTGTCTGTAAAGAGGGTTTACGGACGATAGTTTAACGTGACAACGTCATGAGAAAACATTGATGAAATGATTGCATACTTTCATGAATAAAATTGAATCATTTATATTAAATTATCATTATTTTGTATGGATACAAAAAGGAGTGAAATGAAATATTCATTTTGATTGATAAATTAGCTTTTATTTGCACTAATGAATTCAAATATGTTTATTACTTTAATGAACAGATTATTTACAAGTAACAATGTGTAGTAACAAATTCATTTACAGCTTTTATACATGTCTGATATTTAACTTCCTGCAATCTGTGTTATTCTGTTAAGGATAGGTCGATGATAGGAAAAGTATGAAATGAATGGGAGTGTTTCAAGTGTAATGTGCCTTGAAAAAGTCAAATCAAAGGTTGTTCCTCTCAGCGTTGTTGACTTAGTAACATCTGATGTGCATTCGAGATTGTACATATCCTTAATGAATTTGAGGAATGTATCATCACTTTTCACGTTGGTGTTGAAGTCGCCACAAAGAAGAATTGGTACATTGGTATCCACTTGCATGATCGGATGCACATACTGCCTGTTATGCACATACGGAAAGAGTGCTTGGTGCAGCAATACACTAATGTTTGAGACACTTGCTCCAGGATGAATATACACTGCGCCAAGTACAATTTTAAACGTTGTATCAGCAGTGAAGCATATAATTTTAGCCAAGCAGACCTCGCCTGTGTTTCTGATGAGACGAGTTGTGTCCGACAATTCAACGTGGAGAGCTTTGGCCGTGGATGATGATGTTAATTTTCGATAGATTGCCACTCCACCAGCTGCGTTTGTATCAGAATCCGATCGATTATTCTGCCTGGTTATACATTCATAATTATTGATTGGAACTGGATCAAAATTGTCACGCATCCACGTTTCAGTCAATACCAAATAATCCGATCTTGGTATCACGGGATCCGTTTCAATATCGGCGAAGTGCGCAGACAAACTCTGAACATTAAGGTTTGTCACTACAGTTTGCCCAGCGTTGTTACCGTCATCACAAAATTTCACTGCTTTCGAAGTGATTGTTTGAAGGGCGTGTCCACGGAGTCGAATGTATTCGTTACGGACATCTCACGTAGTCTGTGAGTCGTTCCCATCCCATCCGTGTTTGAAGATAAAAGGCGCATCTTTTTCCGTGATGATGTGCAAGCCCAAGCCGTCTATATTCGTTACCCGACTCAGCGCCACGTACACCAACTGTTGTGGTTGCTCCGAGGAGTATTTATAAACAATAACAGTAAACGTCCCACCTTGCGACTTGTGAATGAAAACTGTTTTCGTTTGCATTTCACAGTTTTCGTCAGTGTAATGTTCACGATTTTCTTATACACCGGCACCCAGTTAGGAGACAGAGTGTTTGGCTTGCTTTGCTTATTGTTGACAATTTGACAAATTTAATCTAATTAAATATTGACAATTTTAATCAAATTTTTAAGATTACTACAATCAAAATTTTAAAATTACTACGGGACATAACGGGACAATGAGTCATCATTTTTCGTGCATGCAGCCGGCGTTCATCGTTTTAATAGACGTTGTCAATCAAAAAATTAAGTCATATTGGGCGAGACTCCCCCATCTTCCCCATGTGAGATAGGGTGAAATTCGACTCGACCCCTCCCCCTTAAAAGCCACACGTAATTTATGGGCGACCGCTTATCTACGAAGATATGAAGATTTTAAAAATGTAGTGGAAATATTTGCCAGCAGGTAAATACTTCAAAGGTTCAATTATTGCTCCATAATGCACTTAATGCAATATGTCGTGAAACTAGAAAAGTCGAATAATGGCTTATCGGCGGTTATGCCTAATAGCTTATCGGCAGTCATGCATGTGTTGTTTCCCATTGGTGTTTTTTAGATATTTCATAAATTTACTATACAATTAATTGCTTATTCAACTGAGGATGAAAAAGAGTGAGAGAGCCGCTTCATTTCTAATGAGTATTCGCCATTCTCCTTCATAAAGGTTACTAGTTTTGTCCTCTCAATCTGCAAACATTGGAGGGCAAGAGCGTTATTGCTTCAAGCACAATTTTCTCCGCGCTTTCGAGAAAGTATTCCAATCGAATGTGGAGTCTTTTATAAACTTCAACCATCAGTGGAAAGAATATTAGGACAGTAACAATGTGGGTTTCATCCTGAAAGATCCACAACAGACCAGCTATTTGTACTCAAAGAAACATGTAATTCATCGACTACAAATAGTCTTACGATAGTGTGAACCGTAATGAGATTTTTGATGCTATGGAACAGCTCGGAATACCTTTATACCTAAAGAACTGACGAAACTTTCGAAGATGCAAGGTGTAGAGTCAGAATAAATGGTGAATTATCCCCACCCTTCAGAAGAAATAAAGGATTAAGGCAAGGTGAGCACTCAACTGGCCCTAGAAAAAGCAGTAAGAGATGTATCGATTAATACATTAGTGTATATCTTTAATAGGTGTGTGCAAATATTAGCCCTTTCCGATGATATTGCTATCCTTGGAAGATCATTTGAGAGCATGAAGGAGACCTTTTCAGCACTTGAGCAAGCCGGAAAGCTGGCCGCATTAAACGCCAGAAGTATGTATACCTAGCACGATTATAGTAAAAGGTAATGGTGCATCGGCCGAAATCGGAAGACGAATAGCACTGGCTAATAAATGCTGCTTTGGTCTACGGAAGCACCTGACGTCCAGAAATATTTCAAGGAAGACAAAATTGGCACTTTATACAAAACTAATAAGGCCGGTCCTACTAAATGGTTCGGAAGTACGGACATTTCAAAACACAGACGAGGCGTTGGTAGGAAGATTTGAAAGGAAAATCCTTCGTTCGATTCAGGTTGATGGCCTTTGGAGGAGAAGATACAACTTAGAGTTGTATGAAATCAGTAAGATTCCAAACCTTGTCAAGGAACTTTCGCCAATACATTGTTGGATACTACAGCTAAGGGTCCTAAGTAGACGAGGTCTATGTAGCACTTTCTGGGACTGGATCGACTCAATGCTGAGAACTCAGAACTACTGAGGGGTCCCTACAGAAAAGGCTGTCCACACAGCGATGTTTTATACCCATTTCTGTGGTGCCTTGCTTTAGATGAACTCCTGGAACTACTCATTTGCAAGAGCCATGTCAAGACGTCTGCAGCAGGCACAATATTTTAGTGTTTGATCTGGTATTTAGCCGGTATGATAGCGTAGGACTAAAAGTCGATCCAGACAAAACGGTTCTGGTTGCTTTCACCAGAAAACAACCTTTACCGAGAATTTCGAAGCCTACACTCGCAGGCAGAACTAAAGGCTTTTCACAACAAGCCAAATACATATATAGGAGTGATGCCAAGCTCAGCTGGAGACAGACCATAGACAATCTGATGATCTGGACGCGCAGATCCCTATGGGCTTGTGTTTCGAGAAGGAGTTGCGGGGGTTTCCGGGGACGGATTTGATGGATCTGAAACGAGAATGAAAGCACCAAAAGCACCACAAAAAAGACACCGTACTTTTATTTACGTTAATTACTTTTATTCTTGAAAGCACTTTTTCTATTTATTCCAATTCGACAATATTTCTAGTTATATTCAAACTAGCTTTTATATTTACTTATAAAATGTTGATTTTAATTCAAATTATTTGGGTTTGAAGCGAGCTTGTCTCGCTGGGTTCTGCTCGGCTACTGACTTTTTCTCCTATCACGATCGCCTTCTCCGGTCGGGCTGCCGTTATCCTTCTTCTACGGCGTGGGGGATCCCGCTCGGGATATTTGGTGTTGCAGTGCTGTACTTAGGGGGCGGGTAAATTCCAACATCATGGGCCCCCTTGAAATTCTGAATTTCAACAATAATGTCCGGAATCTGGGCTGGACGTTGACATGTTCTCCGTGCTCCGATATAGGGCAGCAATAATAATCCGGATGATCTGAATTTCATGGTGCTTTGGAATCTCGAGGGTATGTGGTTTGAAAAAAAAAATAAGTTAGATTAGTAGGAAAAAAAGGAAAAACTTCAACATACACATTCATATCCAGGTTATATAAAAATTTTCGCATTTGGCTTTCAAAAAAATTAATTCATAATATTACAAGAAAATTAATCACATGTAGGGTCGGAAGATAGCGTTTTCATTTTATCGATCTCTTCAGCTTGTATGGGCTCATTACTTGGTAAAACACATATCTTAGTGATGGCACGTTGGATTTCTGCCGTACTGGTCTTAATTGTTACTACTCTAACGGAATTATCTTTACCGGGATGTGTTTTTATTATGCGGCCTAACTTCCATCTGAGAGGAGGAATCCGTTCATCTTTAAGTATGACCAAATCTCCTACCTTAACATTACGTTCGCTTTGGCGCCATTTTGGGCGTTGTTGGAGACGAGCTAAATATTCAGTTGTCCATCGGTTCCAAAAGTCTTGTCGAAGTCGTTGTATGTATCGCCATCTTTCGAGGCCATGAATATTATGGTCGAGTAGGGCCTCTTCAGGCGGAGACAACAGAGGCTTACCAATGAGGAAATGGGCTGGAGTTAAAATTCCAAGATCATGAATATCATCGGACAGAGGACAGAGGGGCCGAGAATTTAAACACGCCTCAATCTGGGTAGTGAGGGTGATAAGTTCTTCGTACACAAAACTCGCATTTTTCGCGACACGTTTGAAATGAAATTTGAGAGACTTTACTCCAGCCTCCCAAAGACCACCAAAATGAGGGGAATACGGAGGAATAAAGCTCCACTCGACACCGTTTGCGGAAAAGGTCTGGGCGGCTTCGGTTTCAGCCTGCTGTATAGCAGCATTGAGTTCCGCATCTAGCTGGTTTTTTGCTCCCACAAAATTTGTACCATTATCTGAATATACTCTTTGGCATAATCCGCGACGAGAAATGAACCTCCTGAACGCTGCGAGAAACGAATTGGTGCTAAGATCACCGACAACTTCGAGATGCACGGCTTTGGAACATAAACATACAAAGATGACAATGTACCCTTTATATGATCGACTACCTCGAGTTCGACTAGCTCGGATGTCGAGATGGCCAGTATAATCAACTCCTACAAAGGTGAACGGGTTGCTAATCGTAACTCTTTCCGGAGGTAAATCGGCCATGATTTGTGTCTGATTAGTTTTTCGCAACCGGAAGCACACGACACAATTATGGAAACACCTCTTTATTAAATTTCTAGCACGTAAAATCCAATAATTTTGTCGCAAAAATGCCAACATTAATTGAGGTCCCCCGTGTAGTGTTTCTTCGTGTGCCTGCTCAATGACGAGTTGAGTAAAATGACCACTGCTGGGCAACAAAATAGGGTGGCGCTCATTAAAGGGTAAGGTGGAGTTGCTGAGCCGTCCTCCTACTCGAAGTAGATGATCCGAATCTAGCCAAGGATTCAAGCTTAGCAATTTGCTGCGTGCCGAGATA
Organism: Thereva unica; assembly: GCA_949987705.1. Lineage (NCBI taxonomy): Eukaryota > Metazoa > Arthropoda > Insecta > Diptera > Therevidae > Thereva > Thereva unica. The sequence goes on along the minus strand of OX465281.1, from coordinate 177,554,720 downwards.
GACCGTTTTTCTGATAATGACTTGACTTCATCATTGAAATAAAGTGACTGAATGGTCTTACACCAAAATTTGCGACTCTGATCAATTTCCGTGTAAGACAGCGATCTCAAAGTTTGGGAGGTTGTGGTCGATGTCTTTTTGACCTTGCGGATAAAGCGGAAGCAATACGCCGTCACTCGGAGGAGCCGCTTGAACTTTGAAAAACGGGCCAAGACTGAGTATAGATATGACGTCTCCGGGTGAATTAGAAAACATTTGACAGGCCGCAATTCTTGTGCCTCAAGTTCCTCTCGTACGTACCGAGGTGACGTAGGCCATTGCTCTTCATTTTGCTTTAACCAAGAGGGGCCTTGGAGCCATAGCGTTTGTTGGAGAAGTTCTTCTCCGGAGATACCGCGACTACTACAGTCCGCAGGATTTTGAGAAGAAGGCACATGTCGCCATTTGGGGGCGCCAATATTAGTACTTATGGTGCAGAGTCGGTTACAAATGAATGTCTTGAATGTATTTGGGGGTTTTCGCAGCCACGACAAAACGATAGTGGAATCGGACCAGGTGCATAACTGGGACTCATCAAAGGGGATGCTTTTTCGTATAGCTTTAAGTAGTTCCGACAAGAGGACGGCGCCACACAGTTCAAGACGGGGAAGGGTTATAGTTTTCACGGGACTAACTTTGGTTTTGCTACTGAGCAGAAAGATCTTTATCCCGGATTCATGCTCCACACGAATGTAGACGACCGCAGCGTACGCCCGCTCGGATGCGTCACAGAAGCCATGTATCTGGAACTTGGATGAGGAATGAGTACTAACCCATCGTGGAATAACTATCTGCTCAATTGCCGGTAGAGTGTTGAGGTAAGTGGTCCAGAACGTTTCGAGCTCGTGGGGTAGAGGTTCATCCCATAAGAGGCCATGTTGCCACAGGACTTGGATAAATATTTTGGCGCGGATTATAACTGGAGCTAGCCAGCCAAGAGGGTCATAGAGGCTAGCTATGTATGCCAAGACCTTTCGTTTGGTAAAGGGGGGTTGCGGTTTATCCATACGAATCTTAAAACTGAAGTGGTCTCGAGTGGAATTCCAGAAAAGGCCAAGAGTTTTGACCACATCCGTTGTCACCCGAACTACATGAGAATTTGGGGTTCGATCAACAGGCTCCACATTTTTGAGCAGATCGGGGCAGTTCGCGGACCATTTGTGAAGGTGACAATGACCAGCTTTTAGGAGTGATCTGGTTTCTTCCTGTAGAGACAAAGCGTCATTCAAAGTATCCGCGCCTGAATAAATATCATCAACGTAGGTGTCGAATCTTAAAATTTCCGCGGCATTTGGGTATTTATCTCCCTCATCGTGAGCCAACTGATGAAGGGTGCGAATCGCCAAGTAGGGTGCACTCGCCGTACCAAAAGTTACTGTGTGGAGTCGTATATCTTCAATGGGTGAATGACAGTCGTTTCGCCAAACGATACGCTGAAATTCATGATCTGGGGGTTCAACTAGGATCTGCCGGTACATCTTTTCTATGTCCGCACAGAATACGAAACGCTTCAACCTCCACTTTAGGAGAAGCTGCGAAATGTCTTGCTGCAGTCGAGGTCCAGTCAACAATCTATCATTCAACGAGTGGCCATTAGAAGTCTTGCATGAGGCATCAAAGACGACTCTACACTTTGTAGTGCTACTGTCTGTTTTGATTACCGCATGGTGGGGCAGATAACAATAAGAGGAAGTAGGAGCATCCTTTGATGGGGGTGGGACCTTCTGAGCATGGTTAAGGGTAAGGTATTCTTCTATGCATTCCTTATATGTTTTATACAATTCGGGGTTTTGGCTGAATTTCTTTTCTAAGTGATGAAAACGTTGGATGGCGATTTGGCGGGATTCGCCGAAACGAGGTTCGTCTTTGGATAACGGAATGAAGGGCAACTTTACCACATATCGCCCTTCCGGGGTGCGGGAATGAGTTTGTTTATATATTTCCTCACATAAACTATCCTCTGGACTTAACGGGTTGGGTTGCGGGTTTTCTTCTATCTCCCAAAACCTTTTCAATTGATTTTGTAAGTCAACATGACTATATGCACTGAGAATACAGGGGGCTTCGTGTAGGGTTTCATCTTTCACTTGAGGAACTTCACCAAAAATTATCCAACCCAGCCGTGTACGTAGGGCAACGGGGGCTCCCTGACCGCCTGTCTTTAATTCAGGTAAGATGATCTGGGCATAAACACCCGCACCTAAGACTATGTCGATAGAGCTGGGTTCAAAAAATCGGGGGTCGGCCAGAGCGAGACCTTCTATATGGGGCCAATCATAACCTTTGATTTGATTAGAGGGTAACATACTAGTTAAGCTATTAAGGATTATTGCATCCAAGTTAAGTACGAAGCTCGTATCTCGCAGAGATTTCAACTGCAGTTGTGTAATATACTTTGCTGAAGAACTCTCCATATTATTCAGTCCGCGGATATGGACAGGCCATGGATGCTTTTTTGCACGCAATCTTTGGACGACATGGGTAGTAACATAGCAACCTTGGCTGCCTGGATCTATTAACGCGCGAAATGTTAAATATTCCCCGGTGTCGTCCCGTAACGACACTAAGGCCGTAGCTAGCTAGTCGGATCCTAGTTGAGCCACAAAATTCGCATGTATCGTCGGGGGGCGTGGAGGAGAAGGGGTTTCGTTGTTTTGGGTTGCTCGGGGGACTCTGAGTCTTCTCTAAATGTAGAAGAGTGTGGTGTCGCGATCCACATTTAAAACAAACACCTTTGTTAGAGCATTGCTTGACGCCGTGACTTGTAGCCAGACAGTTGAAACAGAGCTTCTTTCCTTTGACTATAGACACTCGGGCCGAAGGATGCATTTCTTTAAACCTGGGGCACGTCTTTAGGGTATGATCTAAACTGCAACACGGGCAGCTGTAACCGTAGGCCGTGTGAAAAGCCTGACGAAATTGTGCACTGTGCGAAGATCCTGTTTCTTTCTTAAGTTCCCCGTGGCCCGGGAGATTTCGCCTTGGAACTATAATTTCTCGAGAAGACTCTAAAGCTCTTACTCGGCTATTAATGAAATCAATAAGTGTTTCTAGAGAGGGAAAGACAGTGACAGGACCTAGAGACTGTTCCCATAATTTACGCGTCTCTACCGGCAAGCGCTGGACGACCAGGGTCACTATGATTGGTGTCCATTCATTAACTTTCACCTTAAGACCTCTTAACGACGCTAGACATTCACTTATATTGTCTATCAGCCGACGAATTTGAGACGCCGATTCGGAGTTTACGGGGGTTTGGCTAAGCAAAATTTGTACCTGGCGGGTGATAAGTAAACGAGAGTTTTCATATCTATCACAAAGCATCTTCCATGCCTCTTGATAATTTTCGTCAGTTAAACTCAAATGTTTGAGCAAACTAGCGGCCTCACCTTCCAAACTGCTCTTCAAATAGTGCAACTTCTGCACCGCTGGCAAAGAGCGATGATTGTGAATAAGAGATTCAAACATATCATGAAAGGAAACCCAATCTTTGTAATCCCCGCTAAACTTGGGAATAGATATACGCGGGAGTTTTACATCTAATGTCGGGGTTTCGAAGTGTTCTGCCTTTGAGCTACCCTCTTTAGAATCAGCCGTAGAACCTGACGATTGTCGGTTGCTCTGATTTCCTTTATCAAGGCTGTTTAACTTGTCTAATAAGGCACCGCGTCGCTCAAAGTGTGACTCCTCCTGCTGGCTATAATGATCTTCACTCAAATATGCCTGCTCTCGTTTATCCTTTTCATTGGCCATGGCGACAATATTCGTATCATTAGTCTGATATTGAACCCACAACGCGTCTAAAGCGGACAAACGACCACGCATATAGCCAACAGTATATCTAACCTTTGGAGTTTTGTCATAATTTCTCCAAAACTTGTTGATTTGTTCTTGCAAGGCGACCTGCTTGCTGATTAGGGTTAAAATCATGGGTGGATCTGGAATGGATTCTTCCGACATCTTACGATCAAAAAAGCTAATACCCTCTCCAAAGGAAACTTGCCGAGATTTGGCTTAAATGGGACTCTTCGTAACTAATTGTAGCTATTAAAGACTAAATAGGGGTGTGAGGACTATTTAAGAAAATCAGAAAATACTTGCACTTGCACTCCAACCTTCAAACCTCAGGATCAAGGGCGATTATAAATCGGTCTACGTCTACCGAAAACTATTATCCAGGGGGCATCAACAAACTTCAAAAGAAAACCATTCTAAGACGCAACTACAATGTTCGGCGGCTGAGGGGGGTAGGCCCGTTTAATTAGAGAAGAGAAAAAAAAACTGCCTTTGGGGAAGATTCAAGATGAATCCTCAACTACTTGTAATACGTTTTAGAATTTTGAGTAATATAGTATAAACGCGATTATACGAAATCTATATACGATGTACTTATGTATCCCGACTAACCTTTACAAAGAGAGCGGCAATGTGCCGCTAAAATATCAAACACTGTCATAACAGGACCCAAAAAGGTTCCCACTGAAACTATATACCGGCCTTTTCCAAAATGAGACAGAAGCGATCTGGGTATTTATAATCCACAAAATTCAAAAAAAACAACTCGGTGCTTTCCAACTAATTTAAAAACACGTAAAGTTTCACGAACAAATATTAGGGGTCTTGTATTTAATTAATAACTGTCACTTGCGCGGGCTGTAATGAAAGGACAACGCAATATTTCCCAAAAAAAATTCAAATCTACAAAAATCGCAATAACAGGACACTGCAAAGGTTATAACGCGAAACCATATGCCGACTGTCTCCTTCACTCAGAAATGAAGCACCTGAGTAATTACCAATCCCAAAATTCAAACACAACAGGAGGATATGCAACTTATCACCGTTATCAAATATTCAAAAAAAAAATAAACTCATCATCCCAACGACGCACAAATCTCGAATATTTTAGAAAAAAAAAATTCAATTTTCTATTACCAACCGAAATACAAGTAATTTATGGAAACTGTAATCAAAATTAACGGTTCCGTTTGTCCACCAACAAGCAAAAACTTAGATATCACCACTAAAAACCAATGCACCTGTAATTTATGAGAAATGAAATCACAATCACCTTATTCAGAAAAGAAAACCAAAAAAATCTTTATTCTCAACAAAAAATGCAACTTTAATTTAGGGAAACTGTAATAAAATTTCCGTGTTGTCCACCAACAAGCAAAAACTTAGAAATTCTCTATTACTAAAATAAATGCACATGTAATTTATAAGAACTTAAAATCAAAAATCCCCTTGTTCAAAAAAAACCACAATATCTTTGTTATCAAAGAAATGCTTGTAATGTACGCGAACGGTAATATAACCTTCAATAAATCACCCACAAAAAATAAACAAAACCGTTTGTAATTGCAAGAATCATGAAAATATATAACGTAACTTGCTCAAAGCGACAAAAAAAACTCCAAACTATCTTTTATTAGCTAAATCAAAATGACTTTCAAGGACCGTAATATGAACTTGAATTATTCACTTTGTCACCAACAAAGCACAAAGAAATTGGAATTTTGGCATTCGAAAATACAACTATAATTATAACCACCGTGCAAAGAAAAAAAAAACGGGATCTTCCTCTCAAAGAGAAACACATGTATGCCGGCCTTGCCGTTAATGGTAATTCCGCATAAGTTCTTGATTTTAAGGGAAAAAAGATTACTTTAGCAGTAATTAAAATGGGCTCGAATTCAAACGTGATCACCAAGACCGATTTATGAATGCGTAAGACGCAAGAATACCTTTTCTTTGTTTTAAAAAACACGATCGGCAATCTAAATGAAAACGGGTTTTTCACTTCCTACATGTGATGAATATACATATATTGTTCACTTCACTGCACGATTTTTATATTGAAATATTAACAGCCAATTAAATTAATGCGAAAATTTTTACTCACCATGATGCATGTGATTCTTTGAAGTTACAGGTGTGCCGAAGATCCGGCTCGAAGGACCATTTATGTTTCGAGAAGGAGTTGCGGGGGTTTCCGGGGACGGATTTGATGGATCTGAAACGAGAATGAAAGCACCAAAAGCACCACAAAAAAGACACCGTACTTTTATTTACGTTAATTACTTTTATTCTTGAAAGCACTTTTTCTATTTATTCCAATTCGACAATATTTCTAGTTATATTCAAACTAGCTTTTATATTTACTTATAAAATGTTGATTTTAATTCAAATTATTTGGGTTTGAAGCGAGCTTGTCTCGCTGGGTTCTGCTCGGCTACTGACTTTTTCTCCTATCACGATCGCCTTCTCCGGTCGGGCTGCCGTTATCCTTCTTCTACGGCGTGGGGGATCCCGCTCGGGATATTTGGTGTTGCAGTGCTGTACTTAGGGGGCGGGTAAATTCCAACAGCTTGCGCAGAGCTTATGGATGCACACAGGGTTTACAGCTGAAACGTACATTACTAACATTAGGCTTATGGTAACTTACTGGACTGATGACACAGAACGGCGCTTAAGGTTTTTATAACCAATTTGCCAAAATTCAAAGAATGGTCTGCCTTTCCAACACTGGAGCCATCCATATTTGGCCGACGGCATCGCTGCAGACCCTCCTCAATCTAGTACCGTTTCATCTCAAGGTATTTAAACCCGCAATAAACGCGGCGCTGCGGATGAAAGTGAGCGACTGAACGAAAGTGACCTGGGCGTGTGTCTTGGGCGAGGACATTCTATAATAATCAACATTATAGAAAAGATTCCGGAAACGGGGATGTGATCGGACTTTAAAATCACAAAATTTGAGCAATATTTTATGCGCATACAAGACCGGATAACCTGAACTTTTCGTAAAGTATGCTACACGGATGGATCCAAAAACAAAGGCAGGGGAGAGTGAAAACCCCAGATTCAGTCGAGTCAGTAAGCCTAGGCACCCTAGCAACTGTCATCCAAGCAGAGATGTTCGCGGGGCCTACTAAGAAAGAACCTACCAATAAACAGATTTTTTTCTTCTCTGATAGCCAAGGAGCAATTATGGCGATAAGGTTCCGTAGACTCAAGTCTAAATTATTTTGGGACTGCCGACGTGCTTTTGGTGAGCTGAGGGTTCTCAATCAAGTTACCTTTGTTTGAGTCCCGGGTCATCGGGGCTTCAAAGGCAATGAAAAAGCGGATACCCTAGCTAAATAGGACTTTGCCATTACATTCATCGGTTCATAGCCGGCCACCGGAGTACCCATCAGCTTGCTACACAGAGTACCCACCAGGTCCACACCTGGGCGGGCCAACTCAAAGCGGCTTCTACCTGGGCCGTCTTCATACATGGCCAAGGAATTGTTAAGGCGCAGTAGAAATCATTTCAGGACACTTGCTGGCTTGATTACCGCACACTGCGTCCTGAATTACCACTTGGGGAGTATAGGAAAGGCGGAGGACCCCACCTGCAGACTTTGCTTGGAGGAGGATGAGTCTGCTCTCCACGTTCTCTGTGAATGCCCCGCAATAGCGAAAAGCAGAGTTTCTTTGTTCGAGGAGTCACTGCTCGAGCTTCAAGTCTAAGTTACAAGCCAGGTAGGTTACTGAGCTTGTTCAACCGGTCTGGTAAAAAAATATGAAGTATATAGGTGTAGTACAATAGGCTAAATGAATGGACCCAGTTTGTATGTGACATGAGAAGTATAGGGTGAATTGACTGTTCTGCATTTTTTCGTGTTTACGATTTTTTCGAACATATACGATTCAATTGTATATGTAGTTGTGTACAAAACAACAAAAATTCTTAAAATTTTCTTAGTCCGTAATTATGCTAGTTAGTGTGATTTTCAAATATCAAAAATCAAATATTACCACTACAATTGTCATTGCTGTGGTCAAAGAGGGCACAAGGCAAGACAGTGCAGATCATATGATGAGAAATTAAAACAAACAAGGTTTCTTAATGAAGGAATTCTTACATTCTTCGACACCAAAGACATAAAAAACTGCAGTTGAATTACGAGGTAAATAAACCTATTGATGTCTGGATAACGGGTGGCACATGTGTTACGATAAAGAGGCTTTCACTTACCTATCCAATGGTCAATCGGGCATATAAAGTAAGCAAATGAGTCAGAATACTGGGTATCGCAACTTTTAAAATTTTTAGTGAAGTAACAATTGAAACTCAATATTGTTACCTTGACAAGTTTTGGGCACAGATATTAAAAACCTGATGGTTTAGTACATATTAACTTTATTTAACTACATTTTATGGACTAACTAGAATATATTTGCGGCGGTTGGCTTACTAAATAGCTACATATGAAAAATCCTATTAAGAACGGGTTTGATGGAAAATATTGGTTAAAGGGATTTTTAAAACGAAATCAGCAAATTTTGTCCATAAAGCAGCCGACAAGAACTTCTCCAGCAACAGCCAACGAATTTACTAAAGCAAGAATGGACGAATTTAACGACAATCTTGAAAAAATCCAGACTGACTGGACAGCTGGAGGCTTTCCCTGCTGCAAGAATATTTAATGTTGATGAGAGTAGTCTCTCTGTAGTCCAAAGCAAAATATCAAAAAAAGCTGGGAAAGGAGAAAAGAAATCGTATCAAAGCCGAAAGAAGGTCTTAAATAACCATTGTGATGTCTTCAAAAGTGTTTCTTCTTTCTAAATCCATTCTGATTGGATTAATGTTGTTAAGAATTACAAACAATTATTTCATCCTTTTTTGTGCATTTTGTGCAATTTTTTAGTCCATTAATTTTTTTCGGGGGCAATATAAAACTAGTTGGGATGTGGGTTCGACCCGTTCGGTCCACACGATCAACTTCCCAGTATGATGGATGTTGAATATTATGATTGGATATTTTAATAATAAATGAACAATAGGCAATATAGAATATATGTATAATACTGAGAATTTGTCACAATTGTTTATCAATATTTTCGCTAAAATGTCAAACTAAATGTGCGCACCTACAAGATTAGGATGACAAAAATGAATATAAAATTGAGGTGTTAATGTTTTTCGGCACCTCAATGAAGTCGAAATAGTTTTTATAGTCCATTCAAAACGCGGGGGGGGGGGTGTTCCAAAATAACACCGTTAAGAAAATCGAACCCTAAACGTTTTTGGGGTCGCTGATCACGAAAATCGAGGTCCCGCGGTCCCAAAATTAGGGCGTCACCCCTAAAAATGCAAAAAACCCCCCTTTTTAGGGGGTTTTCGCGATTATTTCAATAATAATGAAAACTAATGCGATGAAATGCACTTTTTTTAATATTTATTTGCGAAGGGGGTTGATTTATACTAAATTTGGGCGAGCTTAATGGTAAGGGGTATCCCTAAAGGGTTGAAAGTACCCTTAAATTGGCGAAAATGGCAAAAATTGTAAAAAAAAACTTTTTTTCAAGTTTTTGCTTCAAATTCGATTGTGGGCGTACTGTCAGGCAGAAATAAATTATTTTCTACCCTTAGGGGGTTAAAACTACCCCTACAATATAGTTAATTGAAAACTAGGGGGGGGGGAGTTCCAAAATAACACCGTTAAGAAAATCGAACCGGTTTTTGGGGTCGCTGATCACGAAAATCGAGGTCCCGCGGTCCTAAAATTAGGGTGTCACCCCTAAAAATGCAAAAACTCCCCTTTTTAGGGGGTTTTCGCGATTATTTCAGTAATAATGAAAACTAATGCACTTTTTTAAATATTTATTTGCGAAGGAGGTTGATTTATACTAAATTAAGGCGAACTTACTATAATAAAAACAACTTTATATAAAAAAATTGAAAAACAAAATTGAAATTTATTGTTTTGCATTAAAATTTTATATTTGATGAAATATTATTAAAACATTTGGAAATTTTTTACCCTCTTTTCTTCTGCTACCCGCCTGCCGCTGTCCGCCCTGTTCCGCCCGCGCCTCTTGCGCCACACGCTTGCTGACGTCCCTCACCCACCCCGCAGTAAGCAAAAACTTGAAAAAAATTTGTTTACAATTTTTGCCATTTTTCGCCAATTTAGGGGTGCTTTCAACCCTTTAGGGGTATCCCTTACCATTAAGCTCACCTAAATTTAGTATAAATCAACCCCCTTTGCAAATAAATATTTAAAAAAGTGCATTAGTTTTCATTATTACTGAAATAATCGCGAAAACCCCCTAAAAAGGGGTGTTTTTTGCATTTTTAGGGGTGACGCCCATGTTTTAGGACCGCGGGACCTCGATTTTCGTGATCAGCGACCCCAAAAACGTTTAGGGTTCGATTTTCTTAACGGTGTTATTTTGGAACACCCCCCCCCCCTCCCCCCCTAGTTTTCAATTAACTATATTGTAGGGGTAGTTTTAACCCCCTAAGGGTTGAAAATAATTTATTTCTGCCTGACAGTACGCCCACAATCGAATTTGAAGCAAAAACTTGAAAAAAATTTTTTTTACAATTTTTGCCATTTTTCGCCAATTTAGGGGTACTTTCAACCCTTTAGGGGTACCCCTTACCATTAAGCTCGCCTAAATTTAGTATAAATCTACCCCCTTCGCAAATAAATATTAAAAAAAGTGCAGTTCATCGCATTAGTTTTCATTATTATTGAAGTAATCGCGAAAACCCCCTAAAAAGGGGTGTTTTTTGCATTTTTAGGGGTGACGCCCTAATTTTGGGACCGCGGGACCTCGATTTTCGTGATCAGCGACCCCAAAAACGTTTAGGGTTCGATTTTCTTAACGGTGTTATTTTGGAACACCATAACGCGCGTTTTGAATGGACTATTAGTTCGCGCGGTATCGTTCAGGTACAAAAATCACTTAAGTCATTTAAACCAAAAAACCGCTGGACGGAATATTATAAAAATCTTTTCAGATTATATTGTCGCTAATACGCTTCGAACGGCACCTCAAGTAAGTCAATATCTTTTATGGTTCGGGCCATATCGTGCAGGTACAAAAATCACTTACGCTGCTTAAACAAAAAAACGGCTCGACCGAATTTTATGAAAATCTTTTCAGATCATATTTTGGTTAATACTCTTCGAACGTCACGTCAACTAAGTCGATATCTTTTATAGTTCGCGGGATATCGTGCAGGTACAACAATCACTTAAGTCATTTAAACCAAAAAACCGCTGGACCGAATATTATAAAAATCTTTTCAGATTATATTGTCGCTAATACGCTTCGAACGGCACCTCAAGTAAGTCAATATCTTTCGTGGTTCGGGCGATATCGTGCAGGTACAAAAATCACTTACGTCGCTTAATCAAAAAAACGGCTGGACCGAATTTCATGTAAATCTTTTCAGATCATATTTCGGTTGATACGCTTCGAACGACACCTCAACGAAATCGATATCAGTTTTGGTTCGCGCGATATCGTGCAGGAAAAAATGACCACATCCGTACGCACGTACACACACACACACACACACATACTTCCTCCCAATTTTTTGCTTAAAATGCTCCTGGGACCTTGAAAGATGAAAATACGTTGAAATTTTCGATTTCGATTTTCGGACCGATTACAATAACTTCCTATACTGGGAAGTTAAAAAATTATTAAGGTAGGTATACACGGCACAAATAGATCCTTGCGTGTGAACTCAACTGTTCAACTTGCACAATCTAAAAGGTTTGGATTGTACCAAATATGTCTCGGTGATGTTCGCCCACTTGCTCCTCCGACCTTATCACAATCAATATAACGCGTAGATAAGTATAAATATAATGCGCAATAACTAATGGAGGTAATTTTCACTCGTCATTTGCACTCAGTTTATTTACACAATTCGACTTGCGCAAGACAATTTGAAAAACTAAATCGTTGCTTATGAACCTAGCTTTAACGTCGTTTAACCGACGATGCAGCGTACGTATTGCGAGAATGATTCTTCTTTTTAAATCCATTCGGAGAAGTATAACACGCCGCCGCGCCATCGAAAAAATCTAAGCAGTAGCTAAATAGTAATGTATTTGCATATTTTTGGACGAATTTAAAAAAAAACTTATTTAATGTGAAACAAAATTCTCCGGGGGAAATTAAAAGAAATATTTATTGTGAAGTCGATAGCTTACTGTACTATACTCGTCATACACTTTCATTCGATACCCATAACAAGGACGTTGTAAAGAATAAGTAAGCCGCCATTTTGTGGTGGCCGCCATTTTGGGTTTTAAATGACGCCACATAGCGAAGTGTGTTCTGTCTGTCACACCCTTCCATTTGATACCCATTTCGGGGGTCGGGAGCCCAATTGCAAAATTCGACTGCCATCTTGGAACCGCCATCTTGACTTTTTTACAAAATGATCACATTGTATTGTCATGCGAACTATACGTATGTGTAAAATTTGCAGTTGTTGCAGGTTATATGGAAGTGGGTCAAATCGAGTTCAACATTTGTTTACAGTACCTACACACACATAGTACAAATCAAGGAAATATAAGCTTATTTATTTATTTATTTATTTGCCAAACAAGGCACTTAACAAAAACAGTTACAGATGAAAAATACATATTAACATTAATAAGGAACATTGCAAGTATTTAATATTTAAATATTTAGTAAAAAGAACCGATCTAGGTCTATAATGTTAGTTAGAAGAGGACAACAGGGAAATTAGTTTTCTTTTATTAATTGAGGGAGAGAAACAGGACGCGTTGTTATTGAAGGTAATGCAGCACCTGTTAACGGGCTCGTTTCTAGCATATTCAGTGCGATGTGGGTACTCTTTAAGCAGTTTGGAATGTCTTGTTTGTCGAGTATCGTTAAATTTCATTGTGTCCGACAGGAACTGCACCTTGAGGTTATTGTTCAGGACATCCAGGGTAAAACAAGATATAAGCAATTTATATCTTCGGGCGATAGAGATATATTGTCTATAAGGACCGCAGTTTCGGGATGCTCTCTTGGGACAGCGTGTGCAGTCGAAGAAATGGGGCAGAAGATTTCACTGAACCTGTCCGCAAACATGTTTGAAATTTCTTGGGGGAGAGAGGAGTGTGTGATACCGTTTGTCATTGTTGTCGGGTAGCCTGATCTTTTTCGCTTTAGATTAACGAAATCAAAGAATTTTCTAGGATTACGTATGATATTTTCACCGACAGTCTTTGCATAGGTAGTATAGGCCTCCCGTGACCTATGATTAAATTCTGAGGCTAACCTGGCGTATTCAAATTTCTGCTCAGCACTAACATTGTTGTTATTTTTCACTACGCGGTACAATTTATTTCTCCTATTACGAAGGGACCGAGTGTTTTTGTCAAGCCATGGCTCCGTCAATTTATCCCTTTTTTTTATTTTGGGTACGAATCTGCCAATGGTGTTGAAAATAACATCGTAGAATCTAGTAACTAGCTTGTCAATATCATCACCATCAAGTAGATCCTCCCAGTTAAGAAGGGATAATTCAGTGCTAATACCAACATTATCAGCATTTTTAAAATCGAAGACTACAGAGTTGTTATAGGAAGCGAAGATATATTAGGCCGATTAAAATCACCTATGATTAATATATCTTTGTTATCGTTGGATATTTCATCTATTTGTATGAATCACATTATCATATATAGATTCGTCGGAGTTTGGAGGTAAGTAAAAAGAACCGATGACAATGTATTTCTTTATGAACTTTACTCGTACTAAAATATGTTCAAAGGTTTGAGACGATGTAGTCGCGATTACTTCACTATTTAAGGAGTCTCTAGCAGCTATGAGGACACCACCTCCAAGCAAGCAAGATCTCCTCGTTAAGGAAGAATCATTCAACCAAGTCTCGGTTAAAACTAGTACATTGAAGTCACAGGATTTGGAGTAGTTTTTCTGATGGTGGTTGGAAGTAAATTTTTTGTATTAGTATTCTTGGTTAGTAGCTGGAAATGAATTATTAGTACCATTAATGTTAGTGTATATTTTGTTAGGTTTTAGTTTAGGGATACTCTTAGATTTCCTTAGCCTATCTATCTATCGGTGTAAAATTAAGTTCTTCCATGTAAAGACCTCTGCCTCAGAGTTCTGGAACAACCAATCGTATCTAGAGGGCAAGGCCAATTTGAAGCTCCTGGGTTTATTGGGCTTCTTATTTTGATGACTGACTTCTTCGCAGTTGGATATATCAATCGAGAAGTCAGTTTTAAACAACGAAATTACCAAAAGATGAGTTAAATCGTGGTTGCACGCCCTTGAGGAAATAATAGGACACGTTGTCGTTGGTGCTCGAGACATTTCCTGTCCTGACGTTACTTATGCAGGTGCATATGGGGGCACGCTGTTTCTTTCTATTGCTGCGCCCGGGAGTTTTCGGTGTCTGTTGATCTTTGTTGTTGATCCTTTCCAGCCGGGCATCCCATTCTCCCTGAGACCAAGTCGTGTCGAACTTATTAATCGTGCGCTCCGGCAAATGAAGCGGTGGTAGATTAGTCGGCGAATTTTCCGAAATAGATAAGGTCTGCTGGTGGAGGTCGACCTCAGAGTAAAGTTGTCGTCGTAGATAATATCGCCATTGATATTTTCACTGAACGGAGGATCTTCACTTAATCCAGCAGGAGGAGAGATCGGGTCTATTGGATTTAGAAAGTCACCATTTTTAGGTAGTGACTTAATGGCGGCCAGTACAAATTGGAGGTTGTTGAGCTGGAAATTTAGTTCACTTTTAAGTAGCTTAACTGACTTTTCCAACTCAGAGAATTTGCTCCCATGGTCAGCTAGGATGTCTTGGATATCATTGCTGGAACTGCAGCGATTAGCATCTGAGCTCAACTTAATTTTTTTTAGGGATTGATTCTGAATTATCAGCTGGGCACTTCTATCCGTGTTAAAGGCCTTTGCGCTGCAAGCTTCCAAATCACCTTTAATGAGAGTCAGCGCCTCCGCCAAATTGTCGATGTTGTTGTTGTTCGCTTAAATTCCCATCAACACATGAGACAAGTAGATCGACTTGCAGTCTGCGCAGCAGAATTTAAAAGTTTTTTAAATTCATTTACATGATGTAGCGCAGTGGCAGTGCGGGAAAGTCCAATGCATGAGGCATGATATGATACCTGGCATATACCACTGCATGTGACCCACTGGGTGACGTCGAGGGTGGAGTTGTCGATGGTGCAAGAATTATTTCCGCAATTGCTCATGTTATTTATTACTTCCGTAAATAAACACTCAAATTTCCGTGGCGATGCGGCTGACGACATTCCAAAGTTCAATTATTTTAATAGTTTGTATAGTTAGCTAAAGTAATTATCACTAAGGATGGCACTAGTGAATTAATAAAAACAAAAACAAGTTGACAAACTACTTCTGAGGCGTTATTCGGACGGTACTGAACTAACTACACGTCTGCAGAGTCCAAAGTCCAATAGTTTTGAAATATTGATCACGGGGGGTTTTGCGGGGGGTGGAACACTAAGAACACTAAGGATACACTAGTGTAAGCTATGTAAACAAGAAATCACAAAAAACTTCTTCAGATACTAGGGTAAAAAATTCCGGACGGTGGTGAAAATTAATACACGTCTGCACGGTTCAACGGTAAGTCTTGATATGATCAATGATAGCGGGGAAATCAAATGTAAACAATAAAATTCTTTGATTTTTCACCCAAGTCATGGTATATTTAATTATTCATTATAAACCATAGGTTTTGAGCTGCAAATGAAAACTATATATGCCATAATTTCGTTATCATCGGTTTTTGTTCTGGAAGCAAATTTAGAGACGTACTCACGTCAAAAACTTGTTTCATATGAAACAAAATTCCCCGAAGAAAATTTAAACAAAATATTAGAACGAAAAAAAAGCACCGCGAGCCGAAGAATCGAACTCGCAGCCCCACAAAGATCCCAGTTGAGGGTACTTCTCCCTAGCCCTCTGCGCCATGGCAGATGCTATCAATGGTTGACTAATATGTTAATATATCATTTCAGAAAGAAGAAAAAGAGAAAAAGAAAACAATCTGGCCCGACCGACCAGGCTCGAACCTGCAGCGCCACACGCGGCTGGATCGAGGATCCAACGCGCTACGTACTCTCCCACCGGCCTCAAGTTTTGCAACACTAAAGTAATTTGTTTGGTGCCTATGAAATGTTTGGGTTCAACTAATTTTAACAGTTTTTTATGCCTAACTTCGAACTCCTTTATCAGAATTTCGAAAAAATTTAACGGGACCACCGTGGGAAACTCCCCCTTCAAAAAAAAGCAAAAAAGTTATTGGGTTACAAAGTTATGCGTGAACAGGACTACAAAATACTTACACGTCGAATTGAGTAACCTCCTCTTTTTTGAAGTCGGTTAAAAATAAAGCTTCTAAATTTATAGAATGCAGATTTTTCCTTTAACAGATTTCGTTTACTGTACTTTAGTAACAAAAAATTAACATTAAGTAATTATGCTGTAGTAGACTCGAGTATATGTATGTAGATATAAGGAAAGCTAAGAAAGGGAAAAGCTTGGGCATAACTATGTACATAATTTTGTTTGCAGACTTTGCCTTGTTAACATCGTTTTATGTTTTAAAACTTCCTTTAAAAACTGTCTTCAAGATATTTGCACATCCACTAAAGTTGCGTCTTAAACAAAAATGTGATATTTGTTATTATTTCCTTTTCAACGATAAAACATTTAACAACATCCGATACCAGTGTAAGTCCACCGACTCAAAACAAGAAAAAAGTAAAAATAAAGCAAAATCTTCCTTGTTCAATTTTTATGAGCGTTTGGAAGAAAGTAAAAACTGTCACTTTAAAATTCTACAAAACTTTCAACCAAAAGTTTTTACTTAAATACCAAGAAGTACAAACAAATAATATAAAAAATAAATAAATATGTGGTGAACTAATGCTAAAGTCATAAAGTTGCGACATTCATGACCAACCACGCGAAATGGGAGCTACAAGTAGAGAAAGTTTTTCTAGATTTCTCCAATTTTTTCCTTCCTACTTTATCTGTTGATCTGTTGCAGTGCTTTCCTGTGGGGATGGTTGTTTGTTGTTTCGTTTCCTGACGAAAATCGAGGGAGGGGTTGGAAGTTTGCCAAGTGAAAAACATCCACAAATACACGAAAAACAAAACAATCGTACTTACATTCGCTCAAAGTTAGTTGAATAAATCGTCCTTAACTTACCTGGAATAAAAAGATAAACAATTAAAGTATCGTAAATTGAATTGGCATAATAACAGTTTAATGTTTAAGAGGTGATAACAAGAGTATTAAGTAAAATGGTTTTGAATTATCTTATATACCCCAACAATTTTGTTGGTTTAGGTTTTTATTTTCCTCCTTACTATACAGAAATAATAGAACAATATAAATACTGCAACTTTTACGCCTTTCGGAATATTTACCCTACAACCCAGAAATCATTTCCAGCACTCAAAGGAAACCAGAGTTTCTGAAAAAAAAAAAATTTCTGAGTTCTTCGTACCAATCCAGCGGGGGAATTGAAGCCCTTTTGAATAGATTCTGAAGCGCTGAAAAGGAATGCCAACGCGCTTCTTACTCATATCCCAATCAGCGCCGGCCCTAGGGTAGAGCGAATGAAGCGGTCGCTCTAGGTGGGGCGCCAAAATGAATGCGAAAAAAAATTTCGAGCAAAATATAAAATTTTGATAGCGCCTTTTTTCAGAAAAACCTTAGCACCTCTCAAAGTTTCAAACACTTCTTGACTTTCATATTCTCTTACAGGATGACCTGCAAGGCCTGTTTGATATTTCTGAACCCATGGAGTAGGGTGCCGAATGAAGGGAAATTTTCGGGATACCTCTTGACGAAGGGCAGACTGAGTCCACGAACCACGGTGGGGTGCGCTTAGATCACTCCTTCATTGGAAGAAGATCTCCTTAGAGGCCCACCTGCAGAAGTACGGGCACATTTTGCTCCATCGGGGAGGCGACCCAAAAAGCGACAGCTTTTAGACATGATTTCTGGAAGCTGGGTACTTCCGTGTAGAAGCTGCTGGGCTCTGCATCGCCTCGAGGAAGAGAAGAATGCCGTTTTACTTAATAAGAAGATAGTTAGATCCTCTGGATATCCTCTTGACCACAGTAACTCGACGAAACGGTTAAGGCTCCGGGCATACGATTTGAGAATCCGACTGAAAGCCCTTCAGAAAAGAAGTCCGATCAAATGGCAGAAAGTGTCAGAATGGACGTTCTTGCGATGTGTATATTCGCAGAATCTCTTGACCACAGAACAGCTAGTTGCCGTCCAAGGGAGTTTTCTGGAGAAGATTGGCGAGTTGGGGTAGGGGTCAGAGCACCCCAGATTCATGGGGTTGCTGCGCGAGTTACGTCCCCGACTCCACCCTAAATAAATATAATATAATAAATAAATATAGATCTTTACAAAAACAACAATTCATTCCTAGAAATCTAAAATCTTTAAATTAAAACTTTCAGTCGTTTAATATTTCAGTTTCTCACGATATTTTGCTCATCCTTAAATTAAAACTTTCAGTCATTTCAATTCTCACGATATTTTGCCTATTTTGCTATTCTCACAAAAATTGTAATCTAATGCTCTTGTTAACGATAAAATTTCATGTCTGGATTATTTCCGTTGTCAACTGAAAGGTAAATTTTATAAAATAAAGAAGTCAGTCTAGTACGGAGATTTAAACTGTAAACTTGAATTGAAATAAATGTTGGAATTATAAAATTTTTATTTAATTTAAATAGTGGTTGATCAAAGTTTATTATTGGCGCAGTCATCGGTAGAATTTTATCAATTAAAATCGTCCAGTCGTAAATTCGGGAGTGAATTAAAAATAGTGAAAGTTTTGTCGAAAGCATATTGGCAATTTAATCTCACTGTGTTAACTGAAAATTAACTCCGTGTCGAAGGTACTACGGCATATAGTGAATTCGCTGGACATTAAACATTGGAATAGAAGCACAGCAACGAGGGTACATCGTCAGCTGGTGGATCTCAATTCTTCAGCTTCATCGGACCACAACCAACTCGGCAATTATTTACATACAAGAGGAAATGCAATTAATCTGGCTTACGTCAATCATTGTTCTTGTGGGGTAAGTCCATAATTGATACTTTTTTTTCCTCTAATGTCCTTCCTTTCAAAATTAAACTCCAAAAATAAGAAAACTTTTAAAGCTCCGTACAAAACTCCAGGGTCAAAAAACGCCGCGGAAGACGGATATAACTCTGACTCTGAAATATTTTTTAAGTCAAATTCTCAAAACAAAAGTAATAGTGTAGAATTAAGTAAAATAAAATTTGAATTAAAAAGTGATAATAAATTTGAAAATATATTTGATACTAAAATGGCAAATGAAAGTAACAACGTAAATTTAATAAATCCTAGTGGTAACAGTGCTCCAACTATTAGTAGTAATCTAGTTAATAATCCTCTTAGTAGTTATGTTCAGGGGGCCAACAATTCTCCTAGTGCTAGTGCCGGTATTCCAGTCATTAGTAATAATAACTGTTTCAGTGGTAATGGTTCTAGTGGCAATATTTATCGCGGTAGCAGTAACGATGTTAATGTTAATTTAATTTTGACTAATTTAAAAATTCCCGATGCCATCAAGGATCTACCAACCTTTGACGGTAATAGAAGATCATTGTTTGACTTTATCGACAACGTCGAAGAAATTTTGGGGTTAATGATCGGAATCGACGGTACGAATTATGCTAAAATAATACTAAGATCTATAAGAAACAAAATTGTCGGTGATGCTAATGAGGTGCTGAACATGTATGGCACACCAATCATATGGGAAAATATTAAAAATAATTTGATCACACATTATTCAGATAAGCGGAACGAAACGAGTTTGATTCGTGACTTACACTGTTTAAGACAGAATTCAGACACAGTAGAGAAATTTTACTCAAGGGTTATTGAAATTCTGTCTACCATTACTAATCACGTTAGAGTTCATGAAACTGATCAGAACGTCATAACATCTAAACAAACCTTGTATCAAGAAATGTGCTTGAACACCTTTTTGTCCGGTTTAAGAGAACCTTTTGGCTCTACAATCAGGGCAATGAGACCTATCACGTTAGTACAAGCATTTAACTTTTGTTTGACAGAGCAGAATACACACTATATGCGGAACCATCAACCAATAAAAGCAAATATTGTTAGGAAACCACCAATTAGACCCATGCAACCTATCTACAACCACCCAACTGCAACACCATCGTTTAATTATCACCCACAAAACCCAAATTTTTACCTACCTCAAAAATTTAGTTTTCAACAACCATATAGGCCTGTTCCTCAACCATTTTTCAAACAAAATTTTCAAGTACCCCAAAAATCGTTTCAACAGAATCATAACTTCAGTCAACAATTCAATAAAGATAATAACCAAAATTTCAAAAATCGTCCCGTACCCATGGATACTTCAAGTGGAAATTCTAACTTAAGATCAGTTAAAAAACCTGGACAAATAAATAATTTTTCTCAACCACCTAATTTTCCAAAATATATAGCAGAAGAATTATTTAATGTTGAACAGAGTGGGGAGCCTGAAAGTCAAGCCGCTTTTAATAACCATTTGAGTGAATTACAATATACTGAACCTAATAAATTCGAGAATCAAAGTAACTACAATAACGATAGTTTCAATGGAAATTTCCAAGCTCTGGACGAATTCTACATCAGTCGGAAGTAAATGAAAATGAAATCGACGACGAAAATTTTCCATCAACTGCCTCGAAGACCCAATCGGGTATACCGATTTTAATCATCATCAATCATATCTCTTACCATATATCCATATTTTAGGCAATGACAATGAACCTTTGAAATTTCTTTTAGATAGCGGAAGTAATATGTCTTTTATCAATCCGGAATTTGTAAACCCAAATTTAATTGAAACTATAGAACCAGTAGAAATAAAAACAGCATTCAACATTCACTTAATAGATAAACAAATCAAATTGAATGGGTTAGATGAACTCAAAACTAAGGAAAAGCTTAGATTTTTACTATTCAAATTCCATAATTATTTTGACGGGTTAATAGGTTTAGGAATAATGAGACAACTTGGCATAAAATTAGACTTTGAAGATTCTTTACTAAGAACTAAACACGTAACTATACCTTTGATTTACAAACCGAATTACATGTCCAAACAATATACAGTCCCGCCCCGAAGCAAAATAATAGCCCATTTACCAGTCGATATAAAGACAGGAGACATTTATATGAAGCCAGTCAAAATTAAAGAACAATTAGTAATACCGGAAGGAATCCTTAACGCAAAAGAATGGTATGCTTATGTAGAGGTAATCAATTATTCAAATTCTTCTCAAGTTTTTGTCCTCGAACAACCAATACAAGTTCAACCATATAGTAACAATCAATTCTTCGAAATACATAATTTCTCTATCAACAATCAGGAAGCTCCTCAAGTCAATTCGGATATATCTGAACTCCTTCGAATAGATCATCTAAACAGCGAAGAAAGGAAATTCTTTCTAAAACTTTGCAAACGTTTTGATAACATATTTCTTAAAGAAGGCCAAAATTTAAGCTTCACAAACCAGATAAAACACGAAATTAAAACAAAAGATGATCTTCCTATCTACACCAAATCGTATAGATACCCGGAAATCCATAAACAAGAGGTTCAACAACAGATTTCAAAAATGATTAGTGATGGAATTATCCGTCCAAGTTTTTCACCTTGGTCCTCACCTATTTGGATAGTTCCGAAAAAATTAGACGCCAGTGGGAAACAAAAATGGCGATTGGTTGTTGACTACGGAAAATTGAACCAAAAAACAATAGATGATAGATATCCATTACCCAATATAAATGAAATTCTTGACAAATTGGGTAAAAGCCTCTATTTTAGTACACTTGATTTAGCATCTGGTTTTCACCAAATCGAAGTGAAACCCGAGGATATACCTAAAACGGCATTTACAGTGGAAAACGGCCACTACGAATTTATTCGAATGCCGTTTGGCCTTAAAAACGCTCCATCAACGTTTCAAAGGGTTATGGATAATGTCTTACGTGAATTGCTGGGGAAAATTTGCTTGGTATTCATGGATGACATTATTATATTTTCAACCTCACTTCAGGAACACCTCGAAAATCTCGCCGCTGTATTCCAAAAATTGAGAGAAGCTAATCTCAAAATTCAATTAGACAAGTCAGAATTTCTTCATAAGGAAATAGCCTTTCTGGGTCACATCGTTACCCCACAGGGAGTTAAACCAAACCCAGACAAGCTCAAAGCAATAAAAAATTTCCCTATGCCAAAAACACCAAAACAAATAAAGTCCTTTCTGGGATTGTTAGGCTATTATAGGAAATTCATTAAGGATTTCGCTAAGCTTACCAAACCGTTTACCGAATGTTTAAGAAAGGATAAACAAATAACAATAGATTCACAGTACATACAATGCTTCGAAACTTGTAAAAATCTTCTATGTAACGAACCCATATTACAGTATCCGGACTTCAGTAGAGAGTTCAACTTAACAACTGATGCTAGTAATGTCGCTATCGGAGCCATACTATCCCAAGGTCCTATAGGTTCGGACAAGCCAGTTTGTTATGCCAGTAGGACACTGAGCAAGTCAGAACAGAATTACAGTACTATCGAAAAGGAGCTTTTGGCTATTGTGTGGGCCACCAGATACTTCAGGCCTTACTTATTTGGAAGGAAGTTTAAGATCATCACTGATCATAAGCCCCTAACTTGGCTATTTTCATTGAAGGAGCCCAATTCGAAACTAATCCGTTGGCGCCTGAAGCTCGAAGAATTCGATTACGAGATTATTTATAAAAAGGGTAAAGAAAATACCAACGCTGACGCCCTATCTCGTGTAGAAATAAATATTACTGAATCCCTACAAAATAACGTTGATGATACCGAAACCTTTACAGTACACTCTGCAGAAGAAAGCTCAAATGATGGAATACAAATCTCAGAACGACCTTTGAATGAATTTTCGTACCAGTTAGTGTTGGAAAAAACGGAAACCCCGTCTAGACTACCCCAAAAAACCCTTGAAATACTATTTAAAACGAAACACAGACACATAATAAAACAAAACGATTTAGATAACGAAACTAACCTAATTAAAATTCTTAAGGACCACACACAACCAAAAAAACCAACAGCCATCATTACAGATGATAATACCTTTAAATTACTTCAAACAGTTTATACGAAATATTTTAGCAATAGCAATATAAAATTAATCCGCTGTATGACAATGGTGCAAGACATTCTCGAGTTAGATAAGCAAGAACAATTAGTTCGAAGTTATCATGAAAAATCAAATCACAGGGGAATAGTTGAAACATTAGCACATTTAAAAAGAAATTATTATTTCCCTAACATGAAAAAAACTATAACTACTTTTATCAATAAGTGTGAAATATGTTTAGGAAATAAATACGAAAGGAATAAGCAACCACTTAAATTCGAATTATCTGAAACACCCTCTGAACCCTTACAGTTAGTTCATATTGACATATATTCAGTCCATAAAGAAAACTTCTTAACCATAATAGACAAGTTCACTAAATTTGCTAGTGCCTACCTATTGACTAATAGAAATAGTATGAATGTAATCCAGAGTCTTAAACACTTTTTCTCGCACCATGGAATCCCGAAAAAATTAATCTATGATAATGGGCTTGAGTTCACCTCAAGCATGTTCAATGAATTTCTAAATTTATACGATATTAAATCTCATTTGACAACAGCAAAGAATTCAACTGGAAATTCGCCTGTTGAAAGACTACATTCCACATTAACCGAAATAATAAGAATTATTTATAATCAAAATAATAAAAAACCGATTAGTGAAGTAATGAATGAAGCCATTCTCTCTTATAACAACTCAATTCATTCAACTACAAACTTAACACCATTTGAAGCAATAACAGGTCACTACAATACTTCCACCCCATTCCCAAAAAACCCTGCGGTACAGACAAGTCAAGACTATTTAGAAAATCATAAAAAAGAATATGAGAGTTTAGCGAAATTGGTTTATGAAAGAAGCTTGAAAGTCAAAGAAAATAGTATAAGTAGGTTAAATCGAAATCGTAAAGATCCACCAAATTTTGAAACTAACGAAGTAATCTATGAAGCTGACAATCGGCGAAATAAATTAGCACCTAGGTTTATGAAACACAAGATTATAAAAAATAACAAAATCACTGTCCTTACAGATAAAAGAAAGGTTCGCAAACAAAAAATTAAAGGAAAACGTAAATTTTCAGGTTCATTGGCGACTCCCAGGAGCAACGATTAAGTATTCAGGAGTTGAAAAGGCACCATGGACTACTGTCCTTGAAATTAGGGGATGCTAGGCTGATCGAAGGTTATTCCAAATTGTTGCATATAATTAATGTTACGCAATATCAAATTAACATTGAAGTTGTTGGCAAAAATGTGAACAATCTACTTAATCAAACGAGGAGCAAAGAAGAATACAATATTAAATCAAAAATATTACAGAAAAAATATGATAAATTGTTACAGAATTTAGACCTTATTATACCTAAATATAGAGCAAGGCGTGGTCTGATAAATGGTTTGGGCACTGTTGTCAAAGCAATAACTGGAAATCTAGATCAAAATGATTATGATGAAATTAATAAACACTTAAAATTGTTAGATGATAATCAGGGTAATTTAGGAAATCAAATTAATAAGCAAATAATATTAAATGAAAGGATGATAGAAAGATTTAATAATATTTCTAAACACATTAACGAACAACAAGAAACAATAGAAAATTATTTACAAAAATATCAATCAAATATAGCCAACAATATAAAAAAATTTAATGAGAATCTAATATTCAACCAACATTTTGAACAATTACTATACGACATCGAATTACTCAATGATCATATAAAAGATATTTCAGAATCCATAATTTTAGCCAGGCTAAACATTATATCCAAAAATATTTTGCACCCTGATGAGATATTTTATATTCACGAGATATTAAGAGAACAAAATACTATTATTCTATCAGACGACAATATTTATCAAATGATAAAATTACAAGCCTTTTATAATGCTTCAAATTTAATTTTCGTTATACAAATTCCCATCCTTTCCAAACAAACCTTTTTCCTTTACCATTTGAAAGAGTTACCATTGAACGATAATTACACCATAGTCCTAAAAGCACCTTTCCTTTTATTAAACAAATTTATGTATCAATATATGGATGAACCTTGCCAGTTCATTGAGAACATAAGATACTGCCAGAAAATGTCATTAAAAGATATATCCACAGACCCATGTATACCCAACATCATATTCAACAATAAGTCAAAATGTACATTTGTCAAGAACGAGATCGAAGAAAACGTACAGCTGCTGGAGCCCAACCTTCTGTTATTAACCAGCCAGGAGATCATACTCACTGAGACGACATGTGATCCATCAATTCAAAACAAGACACTCACGGGAACCATCCTTATTAACTTCAACAATTGCACAATAAAAATTAACGACATAACATACTCAAGTCAAACTACAACATATTGGGACTCAATTCAAGTTCTTCCAACATCATACAACGAATCTAATAGCAGTTACATCATTGAAAAGCTCAGCCTAAAAAAATTAAATAACTGGACCATGGAAAACTCAAAAGC
Source organism: Thereva unica (assembly GCA_949987705.1). Classification (NCBI taxonomy): domain Eukaryota; kingdom Metazoa; phylum Arthropoda; class Insecta; order Diptera; family Therevidae; genus Thereva; species Thereva unica. The sequence continues at coordinate 177,529,140 of OX465281.1, read as the reverse complement.
CATTGCAATTATAAACCAAGAAGCCCAAGTTTCTGAAACTCGTCTCAACATAACCATAGTAGCCACCAGCTTAGGCGTAATCATCCTTTACTTCACCTACAAAATATACAAAAAGAAGCAATAGTCCATGGAAAACTTACTCCAACATTGCAAAAATGCAGGACAAGGTTTTATTTTTGGGATGTGTAGGGGGGGTCAGTGTGAGCTTAAATCTGAGTTTTCGGGATTCTAACCCCCCCCATTTGGCCGCCATCTTGGAAAAGGTGTGCAAATGGTTTTTCGACTATATCTCCGAAACGGTACATCTTACCGAAAATTTGCAAGGACACTTTTTGTTTAGAATTAAATAATCTACAATTTATTACTTAGAAATTTTGTGGTAAAATGAATAATTAAGAAGTTATAAGCCTTAGAACACAAAAATTAGTCACAATATTTTCTTTTAAAGGCTATAACTTTTTTTCCTTCAACTTTAACAAAAAAAATAATAACAAGTTTTTTGTAGAGGGTTTCATTAGGAATAATTTTCATTCATTACTTTTTTAATTTCATTCACTACGAAGGGTTTTACAGCGCCCCGAAGGTATGAAAGTGACAGATTTTCGGAATATTTTATTACAATTTTACCTCCTAGAAATTAACAATAACAGCTAGCAAGTAATAATAATGAATGAATGACTATACGTTATAAGAAATGCCGATGTTTGAGTAATGTAATAAAACTGTTTCGCATTTTTTTGCGGGTTTTTATTGCTGTTATGCCATGTTTTATAAGGTACGATATGGTTTAAAATGAAATTCTTTGAATAATAACATGCGTTACTCCAATTTTTAAAATAATTTGTTTTAGAACTACACAAAAAGTGCTTTATTCAATTATGTTACCTATCTAGCAAAATATGGACGTATTCAGTTTGTGATGCAAACGCTTGTCATAAAATGAATACGCCCGTATGTTGCTAGATAGTTAGAATAAATGAAATAGTTTTTTGTGTAGTCCTAAAACAAATTATTTTAAAAAATTGGAGTAACGCATGTTATTATTCAAAGAATTTCATTTTAAACCATATCGTACCTTATAAAACATGGCATAACAGCAATAAAAACCCGCAAAAAAATGCGAAACAGTTTTATTACATTACTCAAACATCGGCATTTCTTATAACGTATAGTCATTCATTCATTATTATTACTTGCTAGCTGTTATTGTTAATTTCTAGGAGGTAAAATTGTAATAAAATATTCCGAAAATCTGTCACTTTCATACCTTCGGGGCGCTGTAAAACCCTTCGTAGTGAATGAAATTAAAAAAGTAATGAATGAAAATTATTCCTAATGAAACCCTCTACAAAAAACTTGTTATTATTTTTTTTGTTAAAGTTGAAGGAAAAAAAGTTATAGCCTTTAAAAGAAAATATTGTGACTAATTTTTGTGTTCTAAGGCTTATAACTTCTTAATTATTCATTTTACCACAAAATTTCTAAGTAATAAATTGTAGATTATTTAATTCTAAACAAAAAGTGTCCTTGCAAATTTTCGGTAAGATGTACCGTTTCGGAGATACAGTCGAAAAACCATTTGCACACCTTTTCCAAGATGGCGGCCAAATGGGGGGGGTTAGAATCCCGAAAACTCAGATTTAAGCTCACACTGACCCCCCCTACACATCCCAAAAATAAAACCTTGTCCTGCATTTTTGCAATGTTGGAGTAAGTTTTCCATGGACTACAACACCAACCTCAACTAGAAGGAAATCCTCAAATCATAATCCACACCAAAGAAGTAGAACCAAGGTCAACCAGGAGATCACTCAGATGGCCAACACTTCATTCTAGGGGGGGAAGAGTTACGTCCCCGACTCCACCCTAAATAAATATAATATAATAAATAAATATAGATCTTTACAAAAACAACAATTCATTCCTAGAAATCTAAAATCTTTAAATTAAAACTTTCAGTCGTTTAATATTTCAGTTTCTCACGATATTTTGCTCATCCTTAAATTAAAACTTTCAGTCATTTCAATTCTCACGATATTTTGCCTATTTTGCTATTCTCACAAAAATTGTAATCTAATGCTCTTGTTAACGATAAAATTTCATGTCTGGATTATTTCCGTTGTCAACTGAAAGGTAAATTTTATAAAATAAAGAAGTCAGTCTAGTACGGAGATTTAAACTGTAAACTTGAATTGAAATAAATGTTGGAATTATAAAATTTTTATTTAATTTAAATAGTGGTTGATCAAAGTTTATTATTCGCGCCCCTGTGCTGAGCCGCCTTAAGTCCTGGAAGGAGCAAGCCTTGTCGTTGAAGACGAGGGAAAGCTGCCGTGAAGCTATGTTGTGGTCCAGTGCTTCCCTGCGGATACATTTTGTTGAAAACGTTAGAGATCCAAAAAACGACCCCAAAGGTGTAGGAGTGGAGTGTTATCTGTAGACCACAGGTCTATTGACCAGGTAAGGCGGCAAGTTTGGTCGGGCACAACTTAGGATCATTCCATGTCCAAAAGTGCCCCCAGCCAATCTAGCAATGTCCCCTCAGCACCTGGCGAACAACCACGCTCATTTCCGCTCCGGTCACCATGGAACCAAAACCTCGAGGTAACCAACTGAAGGCTTGCAGGAGTCTGCACAACACAAATAACGACATACCCGCTAGAGAGGCTGGCGTAGCTGGCGAAACACCGTGGAAGCAACTTTGGCAAGAAATACTTGCTCTAATGCTTTGTGTCCGTAAATAATTATTTATTAAAAGGCTCTACAACCAGGATCCGGTCTTGCCTTCTCGCACCAAATGTGTCGCTCACTGCAAAAGCGGTGTAGCTCAACACTAGAGGTTCAAAACCAAAGCCACTCCAAATATTGCACTTCTGAAGCCGCTCCACCCTCATAGCGAAAAATATGGCAAAATGCGAAGGATGTGGCAAAATTAAAGCAAAATCAACCTCCAATACCCTAAAATACGGAGCCACACAACTCCTACATTAAACGACACAAATATTTCCGAGCATATTATCCTATCTTCTCTCATACGATAGTTAGCAGTGGCCACCGCTAGGTTATGATCGCACTTCCATCAGTCCGGAATAGTTTTTTTTTTTTTATGAAAAAACCAAGCTTAGGTGTAACCCTTTATACTACCAGTCCGTCATGTCGTTCAGTTCATGGTACAATCTCTAGTAGTAAGCTTGGTTTGAAGAATAGAGGAGAATAGGAAAGGTAAGAGGGGGTCTGGAAGGTGTAGAAGAAAATGACGATGAACCTCACGTTTGAACTTTAAGGTGTTGTACGAGTTCGGAAATACTGACTGCGGGAGATTATTCCACAGTCGAGTTGTTCTATTCAGAAACGAACTTCTAAACCGTGTTGTGCGTGAACGAGGGGGCTGTAGGGTATGGGGGTGAGCCGAGCGGGCTAGTCTTGTGTTGCGGGAAACGGTGGAGCAGTCGCCATGGTAATAGCGATAAAGAATGGAGAGGGCTGCTACATTCCTACGGTGGCTTAAGGTGTCCATGGAGGCGCGAAAGGGGCCATCACCAATGAGTTTGAGGGCACGATGTTGCACCTTGTCGAGACAAGCCAAGGTGGTTTTTGGGGCGCCTGCCCAGATATGCAAGTTGTATTCGAGGCGTGGCCGAATGTAGGATTTGTATATTGTAGCCAATGCGGCTGGCTGGAGGAGGAACTTGCATATCTTGAGAAATCCAAGGCATTGGGAGGCTTGTTTGGCGATTTGGAATATGTGATCATTCCATCGCAGATGCTCCGTTAAAGGTACCCCTAGGATGTTGAGAGTTGAGTCAGCCGTTAGATTCTTTTTATCCACTGAGATAGGAGGAAGGTCGGTACAATTTTTGTTGGAGATCAGACAGTGCTTCGTTTTTGTGGCATTGAATTCGACGCGGTTCATTTCGCCCCAACAAAGAATCGATTCGATATCACGGTTGATAGAAGTGGACATCAGTTGACGGTGGTAAAGACAAGGTCTGGCACGTGCTTGTCTTATAATGTCGAAGGAGTAAGAGAAATTCAGAGTACCGTCATCAGCGAAGCAGTGAAGTGGGTTGGAGGGGATTAAGAGCAGATCATTAATGAAGATTAGAAAGAGTGCGGGTGAAAGAATTGACCCCTGGGGAACTCCGGCCGAAATGGCTTGGGGGTTGGAATCGACGCCATCCAATACTACCTTGATTGAACGGCCTGAAAGCTCTTAATCCAGTTCCTTAGAACTAAGTGTATACCAATAGCTTGGAGTTTATTCAACAGAGCTGGGTGCCATACTCTGTCTAAAGCCTTTGATATATCTAGAGCAACCAGGCTAGACTCACCAAAGCTGTGAATGCTTTGGTTGATACGTTCAGTTAAACACACAAGCAGATCGCCAGTAGACCGTTTAGATCTGAAGCCGTATTGCCTGTCGTGTATAATTTGGTTGGATTCTAGATATTTCATCAGCTTTTTATTGATTATTGTCTCCATGATTTTGCAGAGAACAGAAGTAATTGCTATTGGGCGGTAGTTTAAGGGGTCGCTTTTTTGGGATTGGCTGAACATGAGCTAGTTTCCAAGAGTCGGGATACACTCCGGAGAAGTAAGACAGGGCAAAAAGTTTGCGCAGAGGTTTAGCCAAAGGTGAGGCACACTTTTTAAGTACCATAGGGGGGTTTTTGTCGGGACCAGTGGATTTATTGGCGTCGAGTTCCTTGAGACCCCTAAACGCCTCGCGAGTCCTGAAGTGAACTCCGTCCATTGAGTGGGGGGTATTCTCGAGAGTGGGGGGTGACATAGCAGCATCGGGTAAAGAAGAATTTGCAGCGAACAGAGAAGCTTGGGTTTGCTTTCTGTTATCACTTCCTTGTTGTGAATAAAAGGAGGTGGAGGAGGAAGTAAAATTCTTCTTGATGGCGGTTACCAAGGACCAGAAGTTTTTGCTGCCTGTAGTGGAGTTAAGAAAGAATCTTACTTCTCAATCTATCATCAAATGATGATTTGACTTTCCTGATGATGGAGTTACAGGAGTTTCTCCGTTTGATGTACTCACGACGAAGTGGCTCATTAAGCGAACGTCTGTATGCTCTATAGGTGACTCCTTTAGCTTTGATTGCGTTCATACATTCTCCATTGAACCATTTGTTCGGCCTAGGCTTCACAGATTTGGTATGTAGAGTGAGGGATGAACAAGCGCATACCCGCTCGAATAATTTTGGTGACACAGAGGGCCGCATAGTTCGCATTGGCATTACGGAAACACAAATCCCAGTCAGTGGCCTGGAAGAAGCGAATAAGACCCAACCAGTTGGCTTTCTCATAGTGCCACACAGTTCTTTTTGGAGCTGTGGTGGTTGTGGTCGAGGATGGATATGGGAAATAAGCGCTAATTAGTTTATGGTCCGAGTTGCCAAGGGGTGAGCTTACCTTGATGGAGTACCGCGTCGGCTGGGAAGTAAGAAACAGGTCAAGGAGATGGGCTCTTTGACCTGGAATATCAGGGACTTTCGTCGGACATTTGACAATTTGGTGCAAGTTGTTGAGGCTCGCAAAGAGCTCGGCGTCTTTGCCAGGAACACTAGTGCCATTTGAGTAATTTAGCCAATGTACATTGTGAACGTTGAAATCACCCGCAACAATGATTTCGCTTTCCGGGTGGGAAAATAAAAATCCGGAAATCTGTTCGGAAATAGCATCGAAGGCTGAGGTGGTGGCCTCATTACTAATATTAGGACCCCTATATAAAAAACAGAAAAATATGACGTGGCTATGGATAATTATTTTAATCCAAAGATGATTAAAATCAGAGGATGTACTACTGTACACCTTCTGAAAGGCCACGTCATTCCTAATATATATGGCTAATTCCCTATGGGCTTAAAAGTTGTGCACTAAGTTATACCCTGTCACCTGAAATCGATCTAAATCAAGATCTGGTAACACTTGGGTTTCACTCAGTGCGAAAATAGCAGGGGTATGGAGCAGTAACTCGCACGTAACGGCCAGGAAGTTCGTATTCAGTCCCCGAATGTTACAAAAATTGATTATAAAATCATTGTCACATTGGGGACTGTTTTGCGTGAGGTCCATGACCTCATTCGTAGCCTCATTTGCGGCACGTGCATGTCAACATCGACTTCGCCTGAAGCAAAAGCGCAGTGGACGCTGCTTAAAAGTGGTGCAGGTTTTTCTGATTCGTGGGTTTTACTTCAACGACAGTCCCCTCCGCTTCTTCGTCGATGGAGATGACCGCGTCGTTGTCTGGATTGAGCAGTTGGTGCTCCATGCACAGATTACCGACGGCTGTGCCCAACTCGGAGTCTGTTGCTGCATCAACTTCACTTTGAGCAGCGCTTTTGCCATTGGTTTCCATGTTTCCCGATTCATAAGACCGCTTGGTGCACCCCACTTGGTTCACTACGGCTTCCATGTCTGTTTTGTAGACTTTCAGTTCGATCTGTTGGAAGCCGTATTCACCGCGTATTTTTCCTTAGCCAGCGGGTTCAGGCATTCTTCATTAAGGAGCAGAAGGAGTTGCATTGTAGCCATGTTAGTCTGCTCCGTTTTGATAACCATCTACTTAGTTATATGTGTTGACTTGAGGGTTGAAGGCTTTAAGCATTTTGAGTATTTTCTCGGGCTCCGATGGAGCCACCGGAAACCATGCTCCCCTCGGACGTGAAGGTATGTCACCGGCAATAACGGCTTTGTCGGGCGCCTGGGTAAACTTTCCCGACTCCAGTTACAGCAGTTTTGTACAGCCATCCGGCAAAAAAAACCCGAGTAGAATTAAAAGATGGCCTTACAACGGCCGAACCCCATCCGCTTGACAGTACAAACTTCATCAAAAGATTTAAATGGCCCAATACTGAGCTGAACACACGTGCATTAAACGCAAATTTGTACCAAAAAAGAATTCGCACCAAATGTATAGTTAAATTTGTTTTATTGGTCATTTTCGTAATGTACAATCATTCTTTGGATTATTACACTTTAAGATTATCGATGCCCGAGAGAAACAAGCTCGCCAGTCGTAGTTTTGTTTGTTTGGGAGCGAAAGTTAAACTTTCCCACAAAATGATTTCCTTTTTGACTAGTAAAATTGCGCCAATATGTATACACGTATAATTTTGCCGGGTAGTAAATAAGAAAACTTTTTTTCCAATTCTTTTTCAAAAAAAAAAAGTGTATGCCCGTGTGTGTCGTATACGAGCGTTCAGTCCGGCAAATAACCTGCTGATGCCTGGCACATGTCCGAGGACTATGTTTTAATCAGGTTCGGTGCTCGCCCGTTGTAAGATAATCTTTTATTTTTATTCGGTAAGTAAGTGCGAGTTCCGTCGTCGCGTCGTCGGCGAAATTGATTGCGCGTAAAAGCAAGTGGTTTACAGTTTTGATGCTACTTTTCCCATCTATAGAATAATTATAAAACTATTAGAAAAGGCCGCAACAACTGGGAGATTCTGGTTAGAGCTGAGAGCGCGTCACCTTGTCTCAGGCCCTTCTGTGATATGAAACTTACTGCGAGGTCTCGTTCAACTCTTACTCTGCATCGTACTATCTCGAATGTAACTTTTCTTTCTTTGATTAGGAGGAGGAAATCGGAAGCAATTCATAGGCTTAAATAACTCCACACGCTTGGCGCTGTCATATACTTGATGTTGAATTCCCATGATTTTTCCAAAATTCTTCTTAAAGTGGAAATATGATTGGTAGCGGATCTACCTGGTCGAAAGACACATTGATAACTAATTATCTACTATGCCTTCTGCGATGGGTAGTTTGGAAGATGGAAGTTTTTTGTACAAAATGATATTGTATACGCTGAGTTGAGGAGGGTTATACCGCTACAGTTCTCACATACGAGTTGATCTCCTTTTTTATGCAGGGGGCATATCACAACCTCCGTCCATTCAAGTGGGATCATTTTCTGAAGCTAGATCGATTCTATAAGCTTGTGTAATCCATTCCTTGGTTCTTGGCTCCCATATTTCCACATCTCAGTTGCTATGCTATCTTTTTTGGGGCTTTATTGTTTTTAAGGTTCGTCAGAGCTTCTTGTACGTCGTCCATTATCGACATCTTACATTCATTAGCAGCACCAGTATCACTATAGTTGGGTTGGTTCACATCACTTTCTCTCTTAGTTTCATCGTCTCTAATTAGTAGCGCTTTCGGCCTTTATACTTCGATGCAGGTCTGGGTCTGGCCATAGCTCTCCATCTATAAAAAGCAACCCTAAATATGACCATCGTCAAAAAAAGCTTCAGAGCGTTTCATTGGCCTTGACTACCTGAAACATTATACTCCAGAACTGTCGGTCTCTGGCTTGAAGTCTCTAATTTCTTAAACTTAGCGTTCGTAGATCTTATTCTACCATATGTGTATAGAGACGATGAAATACCACGTAACCCTCCGAAACTTAATTTTACAGGGAGAGAGCAAAAGCAGAATAGGATGAGAATTCAAAGAGAAGTATCCACTGTCTTTGCAGAATAATTAAATGGGCACATTGCACACGCTTATTATGACTGAATTTTTTAAATAAGAATGAAATTATATAAATTACTAGCATAAAACCCGCGTGCCTTGCAACGCCTTTAAAAACTGTTTATTATGTGCAATGTTTTCCTTAAAAAAAACCAACAAAAAAGTCAGCTGTTATTATCCCTAAAAAGGGTTTATTATAATGCATTTTTTTAATAAATATGGTAAACAAATTGCTGCGAATATCACCTCTGCTCAACAAATCTGCAAGTTTTGAAGCAGAGATTGGCATGTATATGTCATCAAGAAAAGGGACATTTTAGGGTTTGACGAATGTTCGTTTAGTTTGTTCGCCTATTTACGTGGATGTAAGAAATTATTAAGCAATCACAAATGAGTATTAAATAAAGTGAATTTCGAGTCATTCATTTCTACGTGATTATAGGGATGCACGGTCAAAATTTCAGCCCTTCAGCTTCAGAGGTTTGGATTAACCCCATTTCATCCCCTTAGGAGATGCATTTCGAGTAATCGCCTCTTAGTGGATGTCCACGTCATTATAGGGATGCACTGTCCAAATTTCAACCCTGTAGCTCCAGTAGTTTGGTAACCCCATTTCACCCCTTTAGGGGATGAATTTCGAAAAATCGCTTCTTAGTAAATGTCTACTTCATTATAGAGATGCACTGTCAAAATTTCAGCCGTTTAGCTCCAGCGGTTTGGCTTAACCCCATTTCACCGCATTACGGGATAAATTTCGAAAAATCGCTTTATAGTGGATGTCCACGCCATTATAGGGATGCACTGTCAAAATTTCAGCCCTATAGCTCCAGCGGTTTGGGTAAACCCCATTTCACCCCCTTAGGGGATGAATTTCGAAAAATCGCTTCTTAGTGGATGTTCACGCCATTATAGGGATGCACTGTCAAAATTTCAGCCCTATAGCTCAAGCGGTTTGGGTAAACTCCATTTCACCCCCTTAGGGGATGAATTTCGAAAAATCGCTTCTTAGGGGATGTTCACGCCATTATAGGGATGCACTGTCAAAATTTCAGCCCTATAGCTCCAACGGTTTGGATAAACCCCATTTCACTCCCTTAGAGCATGAATTTCGAAAAATCGCTTTATAGTGGATGTCCACTCCATTATAGGGATGCACTGTCAAAATTTCAACCCTATAGCTTTAGCGGTTTGTAAAAACCCCATTTCACACCCTTAGGGGGTGAATTTCGAAAAATCGCTCTTTAGTGGATGTGCACGTCATTATAGGGATGCACTGTTAAAATTTCAACCCTATAGCTCAAGCGGTTTGGATAAACCCTATTTCACCCCCTTAAGGGATGAATTTCGAAAAATCGCTTTATAGTGGATGTCCACTCCATTATAGGGATGCACTGTCCAATTGAATGAATTTCGAAAAATCGCTCTTTAGTGGATGTCCACGTCATTGAAGGGATCCACTGTTAAAATTTCAACCCTATAGCTCCAGCGGTTTGGATAAATCTCATTTCACCCCCTTAAGGGATGAATTTCGAAAAATCGCTTTATAGTGGATGTCCACTCCATTATAGGGATGCACTGTCCAATTTTCAGCCCTATAGCTTTAGCGGTTTGTAAAAACCCCATTTCACACCCTTAGGGGATGAATTTCGAAAAATCGCTCTTTAGTGGATGTCCACGTCATTAAAGGGATCCACTGTTGAAATTTCAACCCTATAGCTCCAGCGGTTTGGATATACCCCATTTCACCCACTTAAGGGATGAATTTCGAAAAATCGCTTTATAGTGGATGTCCACGCCATTATAGGGATGCACTGTCAAAATTTCAGCCCTATAACTTTAGCCGTTTGGGTAAAAGCCATTTCAACCCCTTAGGGGATGAATTTCGAAAAATCGCCTTTTAGTGGATGTCCACGCCATTATAGGGATGCACTGTCAAAATTTCAGCCCTTTAGCTCCAGCGGTTTAGGTTGTGCGTTGTCTGTCAGTCAGTTACTTTTTATACAATAGAAAAAAAAGTAAAGATAAAAAATCTCCTTACAACTTATTGAACCCCATTTCACCCCCTTCAACCCTTTTTTTCTCCATAAAAAGTAGCCTATGTCCGTCTCCAAGGTCTAAACTATGTCTGTAGCAAATTTCATCAAAATCGGTTTAGTGGTTTAGGCGTGAAAGCGTAACAGACAGACAGACAGACAGACAGACAGACAGAGTTACTTTCGCATTTATAATATTAGTAAGGATTGCGGTATACGAAGTTTACTCTTATGTTTGATTTATACATACCTTGAAAAATTAGAAAATGTTAAAGGGACAGATTTCTAGAATGGAACAGAATAGGTTAAGCGATACATTGATGTAAAAATCAATTTTTACCAAAAATGTTGGGTATTAGTACTTCACCGTCTATATCCTTTTTCTGGACGTCCTGTGCCTCTGTGTCGGTCAGGTCTCTTATTTACAATAATTAACTTTCCAGTATAGGAAGTTATTGTAATCGGTCCGAAAATCGAAATCGAAATTTTCGACGTACATATTTTCATCTTTCAAGGTCCCAGGAGCATTTTAAGCAAAAAATTGGGGGGAAGTATGTGTGTGTGTGCGTACGGATGTGGTTTTTTTTCCCGCACGATATCGCGCGAACCAAAAAGGATATCAACTTCGTTCGAGGTGTCGTTCGAAGCGTATTAACCGAAATATGATCTGAAAAGATTTTCATAAAATTCGGTCGAGCCGTTTTTTTGTTTAAGCGGCGTAAATGATTTTTGTACCTGCACGATATCGCCCGAACCACGAAAGATATTGACTTACTTCCGGGCCGTTCGAAGCGTATTAGCGACAATATAATCTGAAAAGATTTTTATAATATTCGGACGAGCGGTTTTTTGGTTTAAATGACATAAGTGATATTTGTACCTGCACGATATTGCGCGAACCTAAAAAGATATCGACTTCGTTGAGGTGTCGTTCGAAAAGTATTAACCAGAATATGATTTAAAAGATTTTCATATAATTCGGTCGAACCGTTTTTTTTTTGTTTAAACGACGTTTATTATTTTTGTACCTGCACGATACCGCCCAAACTAAAAACTATATAGATTTCTATGAGATACCGAAAAAAGAATATTAACGAAGAAATGCTCTGAAAAAAATTTCATAATATTCGGTCCAGCCTTTTTGGTTTAAATAGAAAAACTTCGGCTAATTGTCAGAAAGACCTTAAATTGACAAGTTTGGCTAATATCTAATAAACTCAATGGAATGAGACCAGTTCTAAACGAAGTGATCTTTTTTGGGTTCTGCACAGCGATAGCCTTCGAACAAAACATCACTTGTCAAAATCCGACAATCTTTCAAAGTCGTGCAAAAATTTCGTTACCCTTTACAAACAGCGCGAATTTTTCAAACCTTTGATTAGCACTTTTTGGCGGGGAATTGTTTTCTACGCGTGATACAGTTTCAGGAAATTGCGGTTTATCCCGGGATTTCCAGTAGTTACCGCAAAATTTGTTCTTTTTGGTCAAGTCTGACAAGTACTTAACAGTTACAGTTTTGCTAATATGTTCGGAAAGCTTTGTAGTATCCAAATGAAGTCATTCGCTTCTCAGTTTGTCAACGGGCGGCGCTTCAGCACGCTCAATACGAATTTGAACACCCGATTTAGTCCAGCGAACGAAATACGGAGGAATTGTTTGTTTGCTAACGTTCAGGAAAAACAAATTCTCTAGAAAAATCTTGTGCATTTACTACTATTATAGTTATTTGAACTAGCTTCTCTCGGGATTGCTTTGTCATCAATTCTGATACTAGCCAATTTTCCATTAGTGCTAAACGCATAACTATTTTATAAAAAGTCAGTTTATTCCATTTTCGTTCATCATAATGGGAAGTTAATCGTGTGGACCGAAGGGGTCAAACCCACATCCCAACTAGTTTTTGTCATCATTGCTACGTTAAACACGTCCTGCCCATCGGATTCTGTTAATTTTTATAGTTTTTATGATGTTTGGATCTTTGATACAGTTCATGATTGTATCTTCTGCTCCAAACACCGTTTTCTTTGATTTTTCTCTATATAGTGCGCAGGCTTTTTTTCGAAGAACCCTAGAGGGTGTTCTTCGTTACTTCTTAATGTACAGGTTTCGGATCTATACATAGCGTTATAATAGTTCTGTATAGTTTCACTTTAGTCCTCTTTGATATGTTCCTTGTTAAGAAGTGTTTACATAGTCCAAAATAGTATCTATTTGCCAGCGCTAATCTCCTTTTGACTTCCAATGTAGTGTCGTTATCTTTTGAAATTAGCGTCCCTAAGTATACAAATTCTTCTACTCCTTCGATGTTTAATGTATGTCAGAATCTGGCGCTCATTCCTTCTTTTAGAGATGCACATATATTTCGCTTTCTCTTCATTAATTGCTAGTCCGAATTTCTTTGCTACTCTTTCTAGAGATATTAAGGCTGCTTTCATTGCTACGGTGGATCTGGCTAGTAATTACGAAAGGACTTGTTCAAAATTCTGCCCGCGGTGTTAATTCCTGGGCCATTTATCACTTGTTTTATAGCTACTTTAAACCGTAAGCACGATAGGGCTCTCCTTGTCTTAGTTCTACAGTGGCGTGGAATGGTTATGACAGCTCTCCTTCAATTCTAATTCTGCATATATTACCTCTTTCATTGTCATTTTGGTGAAATCTACGAGATGTTTGGGAAATCTTAAGTACTCCATAGCTTTATATAATTCTTCGCGTTTTATTTTATTATAGCCGTGTCTGAAGTCCATGAATAGCGAATGTATGTTTATGTTAAATTCACTTGCCTTTTCTAGAAACTGCCTAAGAGTGAATCTGTGATAGATCTTCCGGGACGGAAACCGCTTTGGTAGTTTCTCAGAGCTGCTTCTGCGTAAAGCTGGTGATATATCCAAGCGTACATGCGTTGCATTCGTTGACAGATAATATAGAAGTGTGTGTATTCAAATGCGACCTGACGGAATATTCCGCGAATGGAATGCATGCTACGCAAAGGTCGGGCTACCTTCAATTTTTTCTGCATTGCCGCATTCGACATAGCATACACAAGCATACACAACAAACACATGCACCTTGCATGCACTCGTTACTTCGATTTTCGGGCTATGTGTGAAAGCCAGGACGGAAAACAATCATGCAATTATGTGTCAGAGGAAATTCACCGCATATCATGGAACCGCTGAATGCAATGCATGTACGCTTGTATATGTCACCAGCTTAAGGCTGCAGTTTAACGTATACAATATTTTATAATACTTTATATGCTACGTTTAGTAGAGTGAGTCCACTATAATTACGGCAGTTTAGTTGATCCTTTTTTATGTATAAGGTACACAATGCCCTCGCTCATAGCCTTCCATAAAGAAAGCCATGCTCATGAAATGCTCACACATACACACATGTAAGCAATTCGGTGGGTAGGGTGCCATATTCGTTTGCTGTCAAATTGCATGGAAAAGTGCATATTAGATTTTTTGTTTTTTGTTTAGTGAAATAATTATGTTAAAATAAAGTTATTCCAATATGCCAGAAAACAATTAAATTAAAACGTTTAAATGGAAGTGATACCTGAGTGAAAATTAGGAGTTTTAGTGAGTCTTGTACGTCTTCTAATGTAGACATCCCGCTAGTTCTTCTGTTAGTTAAACGTTTTCTGTTAACGTTTGCTCCTCATCTCGAGCTTGCGATTCATGGAAGTATTCACAACATCTAGATAGAACTAGTTCTTTGGCACTTAAATCTCCCCATTCTTATTTTGTCACATTGTTACTCTGGGCTTGAATTCGACTCCGTGCTCATTTACTTTTTTATATACTTAGCTTCCTGACATCGTTTCGGTTGTTCGCATTTTATTGTGCACTCTTTTCTCCTGCCTCCTTTTTTCCTTGTATGGCTTAACTGCTTTTATCGTTTCATGTTTCGGTATCATTACTTGATATGCTTTATTCTTTTCCTGCAATACTCGTACACAATCATTGCCGAATCATTCGTTTCTTCTTTTACGGGGTTCGCATCCTACTATCAAATAATGGTGACTCTTTGATTGGGGTTCAAGTTACTCCATTTAATCTCTTCGGCGGTGTCGTTATTTGTCAGTCTTCTATTCATTTCTTCTACATATTCTTCTTGTTTTTCTGCCGATATACTGCTTCTGATTCTCGTCCCAATAATATAGTGGTCAGAGTCGATGTTTGCATCTACATATATGATACTCTATGTTTGCATATATGTATGTATATGATAATCTACGATAATCGGAATTTTGAATGGTTAAGTAGATACATTAAAGCCCGTGAAAGCTAGCCCTACGTCATAGCATAAACGCGGAAAAGTTTCTGCGTAGGAACACTACACCAGGTAGCAATGTTTGGCTTCTAAGAACCTTGATCCGCAGTGGCTTTAACAGATAACAGGTAGCATAGATGCAAAAAATTGCATAAACGCTGATTTCTTGATATTTACTATTAGGAGTCACATCTTGAGGGAGCAGGAAGGTTAGTGCAAGTTTTGTTAGAGATAATACCGTTTTGGAAGCATTAAGCAATTTGGTATTCCGGTTGATTGAATTAGACACGAAAATGAAAACAAGGTTTGTCACGTGCTTGTCTAATATTGTTGAAGCAGTACTGTGAGTTGGAGGGGATTGAAAGGAGATCAATCTATATAAATATAATTGGAGTGTCTGTCTGTAATTTCAAAATAATTATGTTTTTTTAAGTTTTTTTGGTTATTTACATGTAATTAAAACAAAATCCACTATTTTTAAAATTTTTGTCTGTCTGTATGTCTGTATGTCTGTATGTCTGTCTGTTTGGCCGCGGTAATCTCGGAAACGGCTGGGCCGATCGGGATGGGACTTTCACTGGAAGATTCAGTATTTTTGCGAGCATGTTTTAGGCTATTTATATACACCGTATATTAGCTCTATCTGTATGTATGTATGGATGTATGTATGTAGACAAAACTTAAAACTTGATTTTGACCCACTTCCATATAACCGTTCAAATTCAAATTTTGCACATATATTTAGTTCGGGTGACAATGTAATCTGACCACTTTGTAAAAAAATCAAGATGGCGGTTCCAAGATGGCGGGTGAATTTCGCAATTGGGCTCGCCGATCCCCGACATGGGTATCAAATGAAAGGGGATGATAATTAGAGTACAATTACCTATTTTTTGTCATTATAAATTCAAAATGGCGACCAACTATGCCGGACTCACCTTTTCTTTACAACCCACTCGATATGGGTACCAAACAAAAGGATATGACAAGTAGAATACTTGAGCGGCGTCATTCAAATCTATCTATCTATATAAATGTAAATGGCGTGTCTGTCTGTGATTTAAAAATATAGTTCTGTTTCATATGGTTATCGATCTTCTATCTATCTATCCATCTATCTATCTATATAATTATAATTGGAGTGTCTGTCTGTGATTTCAAAACCCATTTTTAAAATTGTTGGCTGTATGTATTGCAATGGGAATTTCACAAAAAGATTTAATACTTTTGCGGCCATATTTTAGGCGAATACGACTATCAGATACGATTATCGGTACCGACTATCGTGTCCGACTACCGGGTTACTTTTTAGTCTAACCTATAGGAGAAGGAAAGCAAGTGATCATTCGAATTGTATACTTGACAGACCTGTATCTAAATATCTAGATATTCCAAAAAATATCCTGATCGTTTTATAGGAAACATTCACGGAACAATCGATATTTAAATAGGCTCTTTCAGGTCTACAATTGCAATGATAAAAAGTTTGTACTCTATCAGGGATATATTTTTCCCGATTATCGCCTTTGGTTTTTCAGTCTGATCCGACAGGAGAATAAGGTTTCGAAAGGCAGCCATCGATATTTATTATCGGCCTTGAAAATACTACTCCTTCTGAAACTTCGACTCTTTTAAAAATGACTTCCACTTTTTGACTTTCCTCGCTATGAAGGATTTTTATTGATTGTAATAATAGGTACGCATTCTTTCTGATTCTGGCTTCTTTTTCACTCGAAAAAAAAAATTATTTTGTTGATATATGTAGCAGTCGCTACTTGTATATACGCGTTTCGTTGTAATAAGTTTTATTCAAGTATCCACTCAGTTTCTATTCTAATAATTTTAAGCACAGTGTTTTTGGTTACGTCACAATTTGGATTCTCACTACTACTATTAAATACACTTGGGGAATTTAGATTGTCATATCACGTATGTATACACTGTACACAGAATCAATTTTAAAAACATAGCCACACAAATATTGTGATATTAAAAATTATTTTGAATTTTTGTAAGAGTATTAGTTAGGAGTTGATTCGATAAGGAAGTCTCCTATAATAAGTTGTATAATTAAAAACCGTTATGTAATTTTCGGTGTGACATAATAAAAAAATAGAAAAATCTTAAACTAGTAAAATCAAAAAACTATTAAATATAATAATAGATAAATCTTAAATAAACGTATTAAATAAAAGAATAATATTAATATAAAATATGTGAAATAAAAGTTTTTATTGGCAATATATATACATATATCACTTATATATTGCAATGAGATGAGGAAAGACGCAAAAGTTAGTACGTCCCCCATTTCATATTGGTGACCCCGACATTAGAAGAACGAAGAAATTTTTCAAAGAAAAAAGAAGAAAGAAGAATTTTAAAAAATTTTTATGAAAGAAAATTTATGAAGAAAGAAGATATGAAGAAAATTTTGAAAATTTTACGAAGAAAAGAAGAAGATTCAAGAAAGAAAAGCATTTGGTGAAAAATTTTAAGAAGAGGTTCATTTTTTTATTAAGGAGACCAAGTATTTATTTTAATTAAATATTTTTCTTTAATTTTAAAATTTAAATTGTATGGAATTGCTTACACTAAAAAAAACATTACACTTACATAATTTAGTAGTGGTGACAATTCAATTTATTTCCTCTTTCAAATATTTTTCCTCTAAAAATTTTTTTTTTTTTAGGAAGTTAGACTTGAATAAAATTTTCGGGAATTTATTTAAGTTTGAGTATTAATCGACTCTTTTCGCGAACGTCCACGGGTGTTATTTTAAAGTATCGCGAAGTTTTTAAGTAAAGTCGAAATTTTATTGAACTTCTTTTTACGCGAGTTTTATTTAAAAAAAATTGTGATTAATATGAGTGTCCAAGGTGGTGATAGTGAAAGAATGCACGTTGATAATGAGAATATTAGTGCATCGGCTGTTAAGCTACCAACTTTCTGGTCTCCATGCCCAGAAGCATGGTTTATTTTAACAGAAAGCCAATTTAACTCGAAAGGAATTAGACTGGATGAGACTAAATATGAACATGTCATCCAAGCTCTTCCTTTAGAGATAATAATGAATATATTGGACTTCATTCAAAACCCACCATCGGAGAATAAATACCAAGCATTAAAAACAACATTAATTCAAAGATTTACTGAATCTGAAGAGAAAAAGTTGGAACAATTATTATGCAATTCTGAGATGGGAGATCGAAAACCATCAGAATTTTATAGATCAATGGAGATACTTGCAGGAACATCTTCGAATTTAGGAAAGGACCTGATTAGAAAACTTTGGATGCGAAAATTACCGCCTAGTATTAACATCGCATTGATGTCCTCTGATAAACAAAACATTCAAGATATTCTAACGTTAGCAGATAAAATTTTCGAATGTTCCAGATTTCAGTATACTTCATCAATCAATGATTGTTCTTCAAATCCTTTTATAAACCAAAAATGTATTAATATAAATAACATTGATTATGCTAAGAAGGTTAATGATTTAGAGAATAAAATTGAAAATTTAACAGATTTAATTAAGAAACTTACATTTAATAGGAATAATGAGTTTCATCACAGGTCAAGGTCTAGAAGTAGAAGCCGTGATAGGTCGAAATACAATAATAATAATAATAGACCATTTTGTTGGTTTCATTTTAAATTCGGCGACAAGGCTAAAAGATGTATTAAACCTTGCAACTATAATAATCAAAAAAACTAAATATCCCTTCAGCGTGTTTTAAAAATAATACCCCAAAAAAATCTAATAGACTTTTTATTTACGATAAAGAAAATAAACTTAAATTTCTAATTGATACAGGAGCGGAATTATCAGTAATACCGAATTCATATTGTGGCAAATGTAAGAGAAATCCAAATTTAATTCTTACAGCAGCTAACGGATCAATTATCCATACTTACGGAGAAAAACTTCTCAAGATAGACTTTGGATTAAGACGAGATTTAACTTTTCCGTTCATTATAGCAAGCGTCGACAAACCTATTATTGGCGCAGATTTTCTTTCTGAATTCAATTTGCTGGTTGATTTGAAAAATAAGAGAATAATAGATGGTAACACCGAGTTAACAGTTAATGGAATCATGATTAAAACAGATTCTCCTTCACCCAGGCATTGTACCTTTGATAGTGAATATGGTAATGTTTTAGCTAGATTTCCCTCTCTAACTCAACCTCCACGCTATGATTTACCTGTACGACATAATATAGTGCATACTATTACTACTAAAGGTCAACCACCATTTTCAAGACCTAGAAGACTCGACACTAATAAATTTAAAATCGCTAAATTAGAATTCGAGCACATGGTAAAATTAGGCTTATGCAGAACATCTTCGTCATCAGTCTCATCAGCACT
This sequence comes from Thereva unica, assembly GCA_949987705.1. Classification (NCBI taxonomy): domain Eukaryota; kingdom Metazoa; phylum Arthropoda; class Insecta; order Diptera; family Therevidae; genus Thereva; species Thereva unica. Next base: position 177,509,969 of record OX465281.1, on the reverse strand, counting down.
ACACATGGTTCCAAAGAAAGATTCCACTGATTGGCGACCATGCGGAGATTACCGGAGACTAAACTCAATAACAATTCCAGACAGATACCCGATTCCTCACATTCAAAATTTTACGTTAAATTTGAATGGTTGTACCATATTTTCGAAGATTGATTTAGTGAGAGCTTACCATACCTATGGCAGAGGAAGATATCTATAAGACAGCGATAACTACACCTTTCGGTTTATTCGAATTTACTCGAATGCCCTTTGGACTTAGAAATGCTGCTCAAACTTTCCAAAGATTTATGGATAGAGTTTTAACTGGTTTGGAATTCGTTTTTGTCTACATTGACGATATATTGGTTGCAAGCAAAAATAAGGAGGAGCACAAGAAACACTTAGAGCAGGTGTTTGGCCGTTTAGAAGAATATGGAATAAATATTAATCCAGGGAAATGTCTTTTTGGTGTACATGAAATTGAATTTTTAAGTCACAAAATTACGAAGGACGGGATTCTTCCTTCTGAAAATAGAATTAAATTCATCCAGGATTTCCCTTCACCTACTTCCATTAAGCAGATTCAACAATTCATAGGAATGGTAAATTACTTTCACAGATTCATTCCACGATTAGCAGAGTTGTTAAGCCCCATTCATATACATTTAGTTAGGGAGCTTAAAAAACCTAAGAGTTTAAAAAATTTTGAGTGGACGGAAGAATGCGAAGACGCGTTCGTCAAAGTGAAGAAGGCTTTTATTTCGGCAACGTTATTAGTGCATCCAGCGGAGAATCCTACTTTGAAGTTGACGGTTGATGCATCAAACATTGCGATTGGAGCAATGCTGGAACAAATTAACAACAATGAAAGCGAATCTTTAGCGTTTTATTCCAGAAAATTAAGCAATGCAGAAATTAAGTATTCTACATTTGACAGAGAGCTTTTGGCAATGTACTCAAGTATTAAGCACTTTAGACATTTTTTGGAAGGTCGTGAATTTACAGTATTCACGGATCACAAACCTTTAACATCCGCAATTTGGACCAAAGCGGAGAGTAGTCCAAGATAAGCAAGACAATTAGACTATGTTACCCAATCCACCTCCGATATAAGATACTTCAAGGGAGAATCAAATGTAGTAGCTGATACTTTATCACGGGTAACCGTAGAAAATAGCAATTGTGACGCGGTTAGCGAAAAACAAATAGATTTAAGCATTATCGCAGAAGCACAAAAGGATGATACAGAGTTAAAACAGTTGATTGAAAACCCAAATAAAAGTTCGAAATTCATTTTAGTGGAAACAGATGTACCTTTCTTAGAAAGTAAAATCTGGTTAGAGTGTTCCACTAGTAGAGATCGTCCATTCGTACCAGAGATATTACGAAGAAGCGTATTTGACAAAATCCATAACTTATCACATCCAGGAATACGAGGTACAAGGAAATTAATTACAAGATGATATTTTTGGCCTAGGATGAATACTGATATTAATTTATGGGCGAAGTCATGTATAACGTGTCAAAAAGCGAAAATCCACAGACATACAAAATCTCCAATACAAAAATTCCAGATACCTATGGGAAGGTTTGAACACATCCATGTAGATTTGGTAGGCCCATTGCATCCGGTGGAAGGATTCGTATACTTGTTAACCGTAGTGGATCGATTCACTAGGTGGCCGGAAGTATACCCACTAAAGAGTATCACAGCCAGCATAGTAGTCAAGACATTACACTCTAAAAACTGAGTGTAAACTTACCCTAAGCTTAAGTGCAATTTTACATTTGCTTCTGTGGAAAAATTGATTACAATCGTAAAAGTACAAATTTTTGGTGTAATCCAACAAAAAAGTGTAAAATTACATCATTTTTAAACTTATGGTGTAATATTCAGTCAATTTTGTAAATTTTGTGTGATTTTACACCAAATTGGCGTAAACGTGCACAGGAATATGGAAAATTACATCAAACTGACGTACATCTACGACGTAATTTCTCATATTTATACCAAATGTTAGGGAATTGTCATTTCGTGAAGGAATTTGTTCAGGCGAAGGTGTGCTGGCGTGCGGATTGTGTTTTTTTCTTTTAAAAGCAAATAAATTATCTGTTAAAGGTAAAATGTTGTCTTGTCGTATGTGCAATTTTGAATCGAATACGATTAAAAAGTATAACCAACATTTGTATAAGCACCGTACCAGGAAATTTGGCGAATTTAAGTGCTTGTGGGCTGAGTGCGGTGTATTGTTATCTTCGTATCGAAACTATCAAGCGCATTGGTTTAGAAAGCATTCAGAAGAAAAGCGAAGAAATAATACAAAATATAGTATGTAGTGTTTTTTCGTGCAATTTTAAAACACATGATTTAAAAGGCCATTTAAAACATTGCGCAAATCATTTAAATTTTGGCAATAAAATACAATGCCCGATAGAAAATTGCTGTAAATGGTTTGAATATAAATTAACATTTCGGACTCATGTGTACAGGCAACATAATCAATGCGAATATAAAAACCGTGTTACTTCTCAAAAATCCGAAAGCAGGCCAAACGTATATCAAAATAGTGCCGATATCATTTC